>KK120117.1:73565-91290 GCA_000611955.2 Stegodyphus mimosarum
ATTATATATTATATTTATATTACATATTTACAACTGCTAAATTAGCACTTTTTTTTAGTTCTTAAACATATTGCTAAAATCATGTAATATGTACAAGTTTTAATGTGAATTAATACCATTTGACTTGGTTCAAATATGTAAAGAAAACTGTATGGGGATTTTTTTAATTTTACAAAATTTGAGGCAGATTTTTACTTCCTGCTGCTTAACAAAATTTAATATGCTGCAAAGAATTCTTTAAATTAACAGTTACCATTAGTTGTACTGAAATGGCAACGTATTAAAAAATTACAGGTAAATAAACACAGAATTACATCATTTACTGATCTCTATATTAGAAAATGCAATTACATTGAATTCAAATAAACATATAAAAACTATCATTCATAATATGTTTAAAATATTTTATAAAATAAATCTACAGGAAAATCAGTATGAATAATTGCATAATCAGGGTTCGTACACATTTCTGCACACAGAAATTAAGGACTTTTAAGTACCATTAACAAAAACAATTAAGGACCTCTGAGAAAATGAGAACTGAATAACTTCAATTAAAATTATTATCTATGCCTGAACTTCACTTTTGTAATACCATCTTAAAGATAAAATAGATCCGTAAGTAGGATGAATTATTATAAAACATGAATTAATTAACAAAATTAAAAACATGAATAATTAACAAAATTATTAATAAGTTTCAGAATAAAATCAACTTTATAAAATGTATCAAGTAGCATTAAACATTTTACACTTATAGTTGAACATATTTGAAAGAAGATAAGTGACATTTTATTTATGTTTTACTAACAGTTAGCTTTATGTTGATTTTTTTCATGTTCCATTTTTGTCACATACTTGTTCAGTCTAGAGGTTTATTAAATGGCAGGTAGATTTTATGTCAAGTGGCATAGATTAAAATGAGAAGTAAGATCATAATCAGCATGGTTCATAACAAAAGATTGTCCTGTCACCGCTGCAGCTTGCTTAGAGAGAAACCTGCTGATTAGAACAAACCTAAAAGGCCTGATGTAGGCACAGTTGACAAGTTTTGAAAGTTAGTTGGGCTCTGTTTGTCGCAGTTAATGTCGTAGTTTCGTGTAGAGTTCCAGGGATTGTAACTCAGTTAATATACTTTAAGGTTCCAATAAGCCACTAAAGCACCATAGGTGATAAGTTGTTTTGTATTCTTTTAAGTCTCACTAGATGCAAAAAATAAGTTTTACATGAATTTTTACATTTTTATGTTTTATCTGTGACCACAGTAAGGATTAATGAAAGGCAATAACTCGCTTTAATATGCAGAGATAATTTTTAAGGGCAAGTAGTTATTTATAAATAATTAAATTAAGTAGTTAGATAACATGGCCAACATGAAATTTTATTTATTTTTTAACAATATTTGGTAAAACGCCGTATTAAAATCACAACCTAAGAAAATTTCACAGTTTAAAATACATGTAATTTATGACCTTTATTCTTAAACGATATTAGGATAATTACACATTAAAAGCTACAAAACATTTATGTTTTGTAACAACAACACTCAACAAAGTATTTATGAATCTTTTTAATTTGAAGCATTCCCAGACATTTTGGTTAATTTAAATTGATTTCCTTATCTTTAAGAATCTTTTCTAGCAATCAGAAAATTGTCTCAATACGCAAACCAGTGTTCTCAGTAGTTTATGCGTGCTTTATCTCCTAACTTATCAACCTCCCTACAATATAGCTATGAGGGTTTACTTGATCTGGTAAAAGCTAAATAGTAGAACCCCCCCGACAGACTTGAAGCAAATTATCGCTATGTCTGAAAGTAACTACAATGTCAGACAAAGTTTTAAATAAGCCTCTTATTTAAAAACAACTTAGAACATAAAGCCATCTTCTGATGCTAAAAAATCAGTTACAGCTTGTGGTGATGTAATTAAACAAGAACAGTCAAATTCAAACTAAAAATGTGGACTAGTGGTCAAAAACTATACAATTTAATTTTAATTTAAGCTGGCTCAGTAACTCTATCATATGAGGAAACAAAAATGGGAAGTTATAGTAAAGGCTAAAATCATAAACAATTGGGTAATTTACATAATAATAACTGTATATATCTTTGAAGAATAATTTTCTTTATGTATTCAGTTTCTTTCTTCAATGCATTTCCTTTTCATTTTAGAATTTTGGAATTTAATTAAGGATTTCTGTTATTCTAAAAAAACTAACTGCATTTAGAATGTATAGAAAAAGCTGCTAATTTTATTTCCTTAGCAATATCAAAATTCAAAGAAATATGAAATATATACGGTAAGGCTGGTTATACAGCTGATGTGGCAGAATTTTTATAATTTAGTGACAAACAGAGCAACAAAACCTAGAAATGTCATAACATTTAGAATTTAGAGCAGACATTGGAAGCAGAATTTAGAAAGGCACTAGGCAGCAGAATTTAGGATCCACAGAGATTGCATCAGGTGGAAAAATCACTAGCGTCAGCTATGTATGATTCATTAAGGCGTATTATATGGTTTGGTTTGGTTTATTTAATTATGGCAAAGCACACCAGGCATATTATATGAATCTTTTAAATGGTCAGTTTTCAATTTCTTTATTAATAAAATAATTCCTTTCTATAACACCTGTCCATGTGATAAGATTAGAAGCATTTTTGATATTTTCCCTGCTTGTATCTAGTGAAAAGTAGAAAAAATAAACGGAAGATAAACATGTTAAGGAAAGGATTCTAGTATCAGAAGTAAAACATTCAAATATTATATTTTCATTGTTCTTCCAGAAACTTCTTCCAAAAAGAAATACCATGGAGACATTTTTCATTTTGTCATATATTACTGGAATTTTCTAGAATCACGGGTCTATGAATCTCGCCTTCAAATCCTTCTAAACTTTCCAAGCTGCAGTGTCTAAAATCCTAAACAAAAATTATTCCTACCAATTCTGTAAAAACCAAATCCAGAAATATTTTGGAGAGGGGGAAGGGAAAAAGTGTAAAATTAATTTTATAGAGAAAACGTATGCATATTCTGAGAATTCTGAATATTCTGAAACAATTACACGGGAAAAACTCTTACTATGAAAAATTAAAAAGCAAACATTTTAAATTAATTACATAGCTAATTTTGCTTTTAATAAGAACTATTTCATAATTTTTGCTTTATAGCATTACACCTTGTTTATTTCTCAGATTCAAAATATTGTATAATAAGTTGTTACAATGGAACTTTAAAATATGACAGCGAAAAATAAAAATATTTATTTTGATGTTATTTTTCAAATATAATTTCAATATATTACCATTATTTTAATAAAATTTATCAATGTTACAATGTTTTAAAAGAAAATCATCGAAAAATTCCCAGACCTCGGTATTAAAAATTTTCTATAAAAACTGATATAAAATCGCCAAAATGTTGATAAGTCAACAAATTTAGAACCGTTAAATAAAAGAATTCAGATCACCAAAAGCGAAAAGTTGTTTAAGAGCTCTTCATTAGAAAAAACAAATTTCTAAATGCTTATGTGTCACTTCTTGCTTAGAAACTCGAGTATCCCACCATTTATATTAGAAATAAGAACAAATTATAACCCATTCAAAAGATAACCATATATATCAGTGAATCGCCAAAAATATTCCTCCAAATGCTAATTCACACTCAAAATGGCAGTCGTAAAAACAGACAGACATTTCAGATGATTAAAATTAAGGACCTTCTGCCAATATTGGCCGAAATTAAGGAGTTTTAAGGACCAAAAATCAATTCCAAAAAACCTAAGGACTCTTAAGGACCGTACAAATCCTGATAATATTGATTCATTAAAGACAAAACAGTCTATACTTTTGAATAATCTATGAAATACATATAACTTATCAATAGAATAAAAGACTATATTTCTAAATACAGAAAATTTCAATTCTAATTCATTCAGCTCTGATTTCACCTGAAGAACTGCCTGGTTAAATTAAAATGAATGTATTTTTAATACTGCTTATACACTTATTTGTATAAATTGATGCATTTCCAAAAATATCAAAAATTTTGTTTTATTTTTTTATCTTGGTAGATAGACATGTCTCCCACCAAAATTCTTCTCCATTGATAATATTTTGAAGTATTTTTAATTTATGCATATCATTGCAGCAATTAAGCTTTTACGGCATTTTTCAAATACATACACAAATGCACATATAATGGAAAATAAAATTTAATTCAAAACCATTAAAATGTGCAATTGATTTATTCTGTTTACATTTAAATTTTACATTTAATTCCAATATTAATTTCTTAATTTTTTCATTAGGTTATTATTATTATTATTATTATACTATAATTTAGATTTGTTCTTACACATATATATGTATAGTTAGATCTCTGCATTAGTATTTAATTATTCTGAAACTTGCAAATAATTTACTTGGTAGAAGATTGATGAGACAGGTAACAATATTTCAATGCACAACCCCTTCCCTTCATTAAAAAAGAAATTCAATAACAAGAAAGCAAATGTATAACAGAATAGAAAATCTGTGCAACAAGATATATTTTCACTATTTTTATATTAAAAGTATAATCCATCACAAAACTTATCACCTAACAATACCTATTTTACTAAATGTATACATTTGACATACTGAAAGAATGAAATATTGATAATAATAAATGTCAGTATCAATGGATTATAAAAATATTCATTTACAAATGCAAATTTTGAATATTATTTGATATTTATGTATGCTAGAAAACTATGTATAATTTGTTACATATATTTTCATTTATGAAAATTAAAAAAATAATAATAAATAAAAGTATAAATATTAAATTTTACACAAAATGCATAGTTACATGATTAGATAATTTTAAATAGCTTCATTTAAAGTGGAAAAAAAAAGAAAAGAAACATTATGAATTATCTTTTAAAAAAATGAAGATAAATTTGAATTAGCAAATGATTTTAAATTCATTTTAATTTTTACAAAAGTAACATTCTGCATTTAGCTTAACAAAAAATAACACACTGCTAAAAGTTGTTAATTAAATAAGATAAATATTAAATGATAACAAAAGATTTTTAATTACCCCCAATCTATATTACATATTAATCATTTGATTTTTATGAAGCATAATACTTATCATTAAATGATTTTACAGGCAATTTATAAATAAATACACAAATTTAAAATCAGTTTTGAAAGGAAAATTTTTATATTTACATATACATTTATACTCTTTTTATAAAACTTTTTCCCAATTAACAAAATCTTGTATAAAAATTATAAAAATAAATAATTTATTCCCTGTCACTAAATGACTAGACATATTTCTATACAAAAATATCAGTAATAGAAATTTTAAAAAAATTCAAATAATCTTTCTGAAGTACACCTAATTACACACGCATTCACAAAAAGATATGCAAAAATGGATAGTATTTTTATACCCTTATTTAAAAAATACTCCCTTTATCATAAATATTATTTTGGTCATTTATTGCCTATTTATACCATATTTTAAGTGTTCTTACAACATATTTTAAGTGTTATTTTAATTTATTCATTTTGAAAACCAAAGTGTTCATTTTGTCATATTCTCATAAAAATATTAAAACATCTTATGGCTTCTTATTTTCTGCTGAAGAGCATTTAATCTTGCCATCCATCTATTATAATCGGTCTCAGGATCCAGTTCTGTAAAAAAATCCACTTATGAAAAGAAAGTTTTTCTAACAAATATTCCAAAAACTTCTTCAAAAGAAAACTTAATAAATTCCCAATATTTTTAAATTTTCAATACAATTAACAATTTTTACATGTGGAAACTTTCTGTTCTAAAATTTATGCATAAATAATATCCAGTCAACCCTAAAGTTTTCAAAAGTTGATTTTATTAAAATTCCAGATTATTAATTCCCAGCAAACTCACATTCAGATAAAAAATATCTAATTTTCAGAATTATGTGAGCTGCTTTGAGAAAGCCACTATGACTTTTTATATTTTTAACCAGCACTGGCTCTTGAATCTTATTTTATAATAAAAGTATTTGCATAACTTTAAAAAATAGGAGAGCAACAACCAAGGGCAGATGTGGAATCTCCCTTAGAACTCTGCATTAAGGGTAAAAATTTTATCATTACAACAATAATTTCTTTCAGCATTTAATAACCTTTGTACTTTGTTTATATTTTACATTTTCACAGAAATTGAAAATAACTAGAAATACAGATTATTTGGAGAAGTTGCATTTAATTCCACACTGCTATAGATTATTATTTAATTGTAGCAGAAATAGCAACAGAAATTCATAAACTTTACAACAATTAAAGTCACAATTACATACTACTGTAGATTACCAGAAGCTTTAACAAAATGTAAATAGAAATAAGAAACACTGAAATTAATGTAGTTTTGTAAAACCACTAAATAATCTGTATATCAATTTGCTAAAGCTAAAATTTTCATAATCACTTAAACATGACCATTTTACTGGATACCTTCAAAATTATGATGGATTTTTTGGGGTTCCAAATAGAAACATGCAAGCAAAATATAGAATATGTAAAATAAATAACTAATTTGAATTTCTAATAGCTGTAACAGCCTGTTTTCTTTTTTAATTGGTTGTTTTATCTCTGTATCTTAAAAATTTTAACATGCTTATAATAAACCTCAGGGACCTGTAACATTTCAAAATTATTCCTTCTCATATTATCCTTACACACTGCTAATGGAACATGTACTTACATAATGACAAAAGATTTTTATTCAATAATAATGACAGAACCACCTGATAGAAATAAAACAGAATCATAACTTAACTATTCCTCATTAAGATGTATATTGCAATCTACTTATTCATCTCAGCTTATCTGTTCTAGTAACATATAGTCCACTACTCCTCTTCCTTTCTTAGAATGTGTAGCTATAAATATATGAAAAGTACACTTGCAGTTATCAAACAATAGGCATGCATCTTGCTCCAGTTTAGGCGTATATATCTACTTCAAGAATACCATGTCAAAATAAACAATTGCACCAACCAACTATGACTCCAACTACATCTTTATGTACTAGGTTTCATCATCAGTACCTCCATCCCATACAAAATTATAATTACATACACAACAAAAAAATATATGAATTAATAAAAATCTACACACAAAATTAAGATTTACTATGGATTCACCACGAACAAATATGATAAAATTTACATGAATATTACGTAATATAATTTTAACCCTCTGTGTAGCACAGAATGTTTAAACAGTTTAAACAGTACTTATTAGTTAAATTTGTATAGTTAATTATTTTATAATTCCCACTCATTAGGATGATATTTAGATCTTTAAAGAAAGAAAACAATGAGATATCCACTCATTGCCATAAAAATTTGAGCAACCAAGAAGTAATTGTCACATCACAAAGAAACTTAGCATGAAGGTATCAACAGAGCCATTCCTAGGCCATAGGCTGCCTGTGTACTTCCCTAAGATTGCCACCTCCAAATTTTTAATAAAATGCTCAACGATTAATAAAATTTTTTTTCATACTCACTGAGTACTAACATATGACAAACTGTATAGAAGTATTTACATATTACAAATACTTACAATGAAGTTAATGAATTTTAAATATTTAGGCGTGGTATTGCGAGAGTCTGGAAGCCCTGATTTTCGCCACCCGCATACCTTTACGTGCTGCACCCTTGTTAGGAACAGCCCTTCATATCAAGCAGGTAACAAAATGATCAGAAATACAGCATGATGTCACACTCCATAAATGTTACCAGAGAATACTGAATTTTGTTCTCCCATGTGCATAAAAAATATATGCAAAAGCATTTTGCTTGTACTTAAGTTATTGCAAAGGCATGCTTTTTTGCTAAGGATATCATTAAAACACCACTGAAGATAACATGATCAGCTATCAGAGTTTGAAAGGGAAAGAATTATCAGGATGATGGAAGCTGAGTGGTCAGCTCAATAAATAGCTTGTTCTGATTTGAACTTTTGAGGAAGTGATGGGATCAGTGGATGACAGAGACACTGCATATATATGGTGACTAAGCTGAAGATCCTCTTGGCAGACCAATAACCAAGAGAACTGTTACATCATCCCACATGTGCACACAGCACCATAGTCTGCAATTCAGATATGCACAGTTCTTTCAATATGAATCCTTGTGTCTATCTGTACCATCAGAAGATGCCTAGTTGAAGGACATTTCATACCAGGCCACCTATTATGTGTTCTTCCAACGCCATCCACACACAGTGGACTCTATCTGAAATGATGTTGTGTTTAATGGAAATGAACTGCAATTGAATGGAACCATGTCATCTTCAGCAGTAAATCGAGATTCATTATTAACAAAACTATCATGTACACTGCACACACAAAAAAGGAGCACATTAAAAAAAGGGGGTACAGTTCTATATCTTCCATGTCTCAAAAGCGCAACTTAGGACATATATTAGATTTATATATACCATCATTCTAATACAGGTATTTTGACACAAAATCAGACTTTTTCTGAAATAGCATGCCAATTTTTTTTCATATTTCGATTCTGTGACTCAAATTAAATTTGGTGCAAAATTTAAGGAGAAATTCAAAAATTTATCTTAGCGTATTTTTTTTAGTTTTCACCTAGAATAATTTACTTGGCAAACTTCTTAATTTATAGCAAACTATTTTCCTTTCCTTTTTTTCACTGCAGATGAGTAGAAAAAAGTCATTGTTAATACTTTCAATAATTTTAACAAAATGTGTATTATTGTCTGGCGTTATTATCGCTCAAAAGAAAGATACCAAATTTCAAAGTGCTTCAATATGCAAATTCATGTATATCTTAGAAAATTTTGAATAAAAAACTCCAATTTTTTGCAGGTGCACCTAGAAATACATCTACTTTAAGGTGATG
This sequence comes from Stegodyphus mimosarum, assembly GCA_000611955.2. NCBI lineage: Eukaryota > Metazoa > Arthropoda > Arachnida > Araneae > Eresidae > Stegodyphus > Stegodyphus mimosarum. Next base: position 82,494 of record KK120117.1, read on the forward strand.
TTAAAAATTTTATAAGTCATAATACGAAATTTTTTTCCGAAAAATTTATAAAAAATATTTCAAAATACAAATTTTAAAAAATAAATCATAAAAAAAGGTCCTAATTATATTTGGAATGAACCTAAATTTCGAATTCTAGAAGAAGGAATCATGTAAGTTTAATAATAAAAAAAGAGAGATTAATAAATGTATATAAAAATTTTGAGAGCTAATTTTTTAAAAACTACTCATGCCATTTTTAAAAACTTGACAGTTTGCCATTATTTGAATCACAGAATCGAAATATAGAAAAAAAATTTGCATGTCATTTCAGAAAAAGTTCAATTTTGTGTCAAAATATCTATATTAGAATGATGGTATATATAAATCTAATATACATCCTAAGTTGTGCTTTTGAGACATGAAAAATACAGTTTGAATTTCGTCAATCCCCACAGTAGAACGTGAGATATAGGACTGCTCCCCCTTTTTTTTAGTCCAAAGGGGCTTTGTCCCTGAAGGACTACTGTATTCATTTTGGCATTTTGCACTGATTCACTATAAATGTCTAATTCACTTTTCAAACTGTTGCCACCAAATATTATCCCCTTGTATTATATTTAAAGGAATTAAATAATAAAGAATCTGCATAAATGTATGCATGTTTCTCACACTATGATAAAACAACAATACCAAGAGCCATCCAATTTTGAATAACATATGTTTCCACATGAATATGGGCATCTGGAAGCCCAAATTTAAAATTTGTTTCATTATTTATTTCATATTTTGTAAAACTTTAACGAATTTTTGATTAACAAACACAACTATTTAAAAGTGAGCAATTTTAAAGTAAAGCACTCTACGGGGGCCTTTTTATCTCCAGCGCATGGAACTGTGTATCGAAATTCTAAAGATATGCTCATTTTAAAATTATTTTGCAATATTGCTGTTGAGCTGAAATTTATATTTACGTGCAAAGAACATGATATTTAACAAGTAAAGGTAACACACAAATCGTTAAAAACACACCCCTTCGGAAGTAATTTAAAATCTGAAACATTTCTTTTTTTTTTTTTTTTTTTTTTATTAAGCGTAGTGTACACTGTGCCAAAAAAAGGGGGGAGACAGTTTTATATCTCCTGTTCTACTGGGCCGATTGATGAAATTCAACTAGCATTTTTTGTTAGAGAAGTCCCAACAGGATATTAGAACCTCTATTTGTTTGTAGTTTTCTCTGCACTAAATTATCCTTTTGCTTTGATTTTTTAATCCCTTACTTATATTAACACTATATTCACATATATGAAATTTCATTCTATTCAGACAACTCTCTTGGTGAACACATTTTTATGGCAATGAGTGCAGTATATCAAGAAACAACAAATCTCATAATCTGATACAATAATCCTAACATTCAGAAGTGGGATCATTTTATCACGTCACAAGATCTATAGTTACTTTATATTATCTTGAATAATACATATTTTCATGAAGATATCTGATATATAATATACTGCCTTCAATGATACATATTGTATTGAAGGTCACCTGATAGATATATATGTGTGTGTGATCCATATATCATATTTATTAACTATTAATTATTGCTAGTTGATCAGAAATTAGCTTGTTTGCTTAGTTTGTTGGTTGCATTTTCAATTTTAATTATATCTTTTAAATTTTTCCAATTTAAATATGCTAATGAGTTACTTCATTTCAATAGAATTCCAACTACTTCTTTCAAAGAAGATAATATATTAAATAATCTATTAGAAAATAAGTAATTATTTTATTTCTGCAGCTTTAATGCAAGTATTAGACAATTTATTATGATTGATTAATTTGTTTACTTATATAATCCATATATATATTCATTTGTTATTATTTGGCATTTACTAGCTGAAATTATATATATTATCAAATATGTATATATATAGAGAGAGAAGGAAATTTAGAAAAAATTTCTCATGAAGACTAAAAATTTGGCACATATTATCTTGAATGATATATTATGAAGTTAATGGAGAAAAAAACAATATTTATATAGTATGTTACATGAAAATAGTTGCAAGGTCTCATTTTCTTAAACACTGAATATTTCCAACCCCAATGTTTCTTAAAATAAGTTGAAAAGTTTTATTTTTTATATGGTCAGAGAGTAAAAGTATCAATTCGTAAAATGTCTTGTCAAAATATGTAATGGAACAAGAAATAAAAATCCAGAATATCTGGAAATATTTCAAAAAACATCAGCTACACACAGCAGCATTTGGGACATTTTTATGTGCCTACTTTAAAGTTGAAGTTTATTAGATTTTCTAAAAAACTGAGGTAATCTTTCTAGCAAATCATATACCGATGTATATTTTAGGTAAAATTTTAACATTACTTATAATAAATTATGTATACCTTGTTTTTCAATAAAAAATCAATATACATAAAATCAATACATTCAAAAAATGTTGATTTTTCTCTTACCAAAATTAAAAAAAGATGAGGGTAAGCTACCAAAAGACCTTGATACATTGAACTGCACTGATTGAGAAAAATTGTCTGTTGTCATGATATGGCTTTCCTAAAATATGTGACAAATATTTAATGCATATTCACTATAAGACTGTATTAAGAAGAAAACCATAAAATAAATACAAAATATACATACTATAAATACATAAATAATAAATACAAAATTATTCTGGTATAAAATTTTCAATCAACAAATAAAAAATTTCAGTAACATTATTTCAAATGAAAGTTTTTTTTTAATTATAAGAAAAATAATAATAAACAGTAATCAGAATAAAATGCTGTTTAAATTAATAAAATTTAAGAAAACTCGCCTGGTATATCTATGTATTTCATTCATATTAAAATTGGCCAATATCCAAATAATGACTGTTTTTAAAACCAATCTTGATGATTCCAAATTTTGGATTTCCACTTCTTAATGCTTTTTTCTAATTATTAATGTTAGAGCCAAATTTATTTATGGTTTAGTTACTCAAATTAAATTGGTACACACTTATTTAATAAAAGTGGGTTTTGCATTTCCAATCAGCTGTCTTTTATTGCAATGCACTTTTACATGAACAGGTATAACAACAGATTTTTTTTAGCTAATATTGCAGTGCTAAACTAACAAACTACAGGCATTTTTATGTGATTATAATTATCATTTTTATTTTCATCTTCTTCTTATTATTATTTTTTATGTGTGTGCGCACACCAGCACAACAAGATGTCATGTTAATTTCTAATAGGAGAAGTCAAGTTTTTTTAAGGTAATTTATTGACAATTAAAATAAATTGTTTTTTAAATGAATTAAAAAAACATTGTACATTCCCACAGCTATGATTTCCTACATCCATGAACTGCTATGGAACTTGCCATCCATTAGATCTCAACTCTTTTTGTGGGTAACACCAAATGCTGTTTTTCACGATCTTGGCCCCTTTTTCACATTTATGTTGTTGTTACACTATAACTTTTATTATTTCAGTTATGTGGTATTCAATTTATACTTATCAAAACGTCTAGCTGTTTTAAAGTATATATCATTAATGATAGATTCATAGCCTTTAAATAAATTTACCTACCATGAAAACAGGAATGATGGAAATTTGATTAAATATTTGTTTATTGTAATAAGTTACATGGATTTTATATGTATATATATTTAGATTATAACATTTTTAGTGAACAGGTATCAATATATGCAGCATATTAAACAGACTTACATGAACTGTTTGAAATTTTATTATTTTCATTTATTGAGCAAATTTGTATGTTATTTAAGATTTGGAGCATCTGTTTGATAAATACATTACAAGACAATATAAGTGTCCTGACTTTCATACCTTAGATTATGATAATTCTACTTTACAGAAGATATTTTTGATGTATAGACTGGTTTCCAAATGTTAAGCTACAAACAGAAAACTAATAACTCAAAAAGTATGCAAGCAAATTGGATGAAATTTGGTGATAATATTTATTATATCACTTATTTTTCTCTTAAACAGCTGCCTTTAACCTTTACCATATTTAAGTAAAGTGATGGCAGTTCCTCTCTCTCTTGTGTAATACTACATGACGCAGCTTGCTTTTATTGATAGCATATCCAAATTTCAAGAATTTTGAACCGCTTTTAGCTGATTTATCATGATTTTTCAATTCATTGCTCAACTTAAACCAATGAAATACACTTAAATTACAACTGCTATTAATTTCATGCTTATTTCTCCATAAGCTTAAAAAGCAGAAAGAAAGTTTGAATTCTGCAGATGAAACATTCTTGTCACTATTAACAAGAAATTGGATTAGCTGGTTGTTATTTCAAAGAAAAGGCACCATTGGTTGGATAGCAAAACATAGAAAAATTATAGTTTTCTGTTGAAACTGAAGAAAATTAAACAGCATCTTTATGCTTGAAAATTCTGGCTCTGAAAATTACATAAGCATTATAAAAATAATTACTGTGGTATTACATTCGTATACCAACAGCAAGACAAAAGCTTATATCATAAAAATAATAACTCATATATTTGATATATAAATTTTTAAAAATAATAAAATAGGAACATTATAAAATAATGATAATTATAAAATTTGCATAAAAGAGAAATTGCTAAGTGACAATTATAAAACTAACAATAAATTTTGCATGCTTGATAAAATTATTTTATACAGATAAAAATTAAAACAAAATGCAAAACATATATTGAAATTTATTACGGGGTCATGCTTACTTAAAAAAATGCATAAAGATTAATAAAAAGTCAAATAAAAACAATTTACAATGAAAGTTATAAACAGAAAACAGAATACTGAGTACAGGAAAGTACCTACAGGATGTAAAACATTTGCAGAAACAGATGGTTCCATAAACTGTTGTTGCTGTTTCTTTGATCTAGCTTGTTCTCTTAATACAATATTTCGAGCTCTTGCTATAACATCATCATCTTTTTTCCTTGAAAAAAGGAAAAAATTTATTACTCTTAACAATGTAATTTAATGAAACAAGAAAAGAATTACATAAAAACGGTCTGATACCACTTTTATAATTAGACGGAAATTTGCATGAACCTTGTGGAAATGTTAAACTTTTTTTTTTAATTACTTTTAAAAAAACACATTCATTAGTGAGATAAATAAGCATATACAAAATATCAGCTCAAGCTGATTAGTAAAAATACATTGAAATGTACCTTTATATAAACAACAAACAGAAATTTTCCTTCATCTTGAAATCTTTCTCACCTTTATATAGCCAACAAACATAAATTTTTTTAATCTTAAAATCTTTCTCATATACATGGCATAAAATACAGGTTCTATTTCAGATTCGTTTCTTTTCCCAGAAATTTCTCTTACCTGATGTTTTATATTATTATTTAAAAAAAAAAAGTAGCATATATATGGGGTATTATTAAACATGCTATGTAAAGGTGTGTAGGAATATGGCAGTACTGCTGTCCATATAATTCATTATAATTGCACTATTAATAATATATGTTTCTATACATTCAAGAATCAGTATTTCCTTATTATTGCAGACCCTGTTATTTAAATGTCACCAAGGTTATCATTAAGCTGTAATTAAAGAAAAAGCTAAGAACATACATATAAAACATGTTTACTTCCTGCATACACTTTGTGGTTACCATATTTCCATGATTACTTTAAGTAAAATATCAAAAACATTTTCTTGTCCCAAGGACTTCTACCACATGCATTCTGCAACGTAAGCCTCAGGATGGTTTGGTTTATTTAGTTATGGCAAAGTACTCGAGGGCTACCTGCCTAAGGAAAGTAATGCCTTTATGGAGGACATTTTAAGGGAAACTGGCTTATATATACATTACACATAGGGAAAACCATGAAAACGGACACCTGTTTATTGAGCTTCAAGCCCCGGACCAAACTATTACTGTTCAGTGACTTTACTGCTTGGCCAACGGTGGGCAGGCCTCAGTATGGTGGCTGCTGTGTTGCAGTAGATATAGAAAGATAATATGTTCGCCCATTCAGAGCTCTTCTTGTAATATGCGAGCAATAACTGACCATGATTAGGATTGACAGGAGCTTGGTGATGGTTTGCATTATGCATGGGCAATTTATTATGAGGCATACTTTACTTAAACAACAAGAGCTATATGGAAATATCTGAGAAGTACTCTTTTGTACTCTTTTCCATTAAATCTAGATCACATAGCAGTTTTTTTTTTTTATTTATTGACATATTAACTCAGAGCTTGGTGTTTAAGATAGCTTCTTTTCTGATAACTGCCTTTATAAACATTACTCATGCAGCCATACTTTTTGATTTAATCATAGTCAATGTTTTTGTTTACTGCAAAGGATTTTATTATTTGAGATTCGGCATATTTCACAGTAAATCATTCTTAAAATTTTGTTGGTCTGGATACCAGATGTCATGCCCAAACTGCTAAGCCAGGCAGTGAAAAATGGTATGATTAAAATCAAAGGCACATTGCCTGCCAACATTTACTCTCTCACTGAATTCAGTAGCACTGCACAGATTCCAAAAGGGAAATGTGTTCTACTATGCTAAATGCCATTTTTAATTTTATGCTAACTGTTCAGTCTCATATGACGTTTTTAGAACAATGTTTACTAAATACTGTTATCTTTTATTTTAGTCTTACATAATTCAATTAGTCATTTAAAAAAATAAATAACCTTTTATTTTTTTCTCATGTTTCTCGAATTCTGAAGAGGGTTCCAGGAATGAAATCCACAGAAATCACGGAGAAAAAATTATCAACAGAAATTTAGTAAAAAGAGGGAAAAATGTCAAGGAATAAAAAGAGTTTGAGAGAAGGGGGCAAAATCAAGCAATGAGCCAAAGGCATAGGGGAAAAAAAAAGTTAAAATGTACACTGAGTTCAAAAAAAAAAAGGGGGGGGAGACAGCTCTATATCTCCCGTTCTACTGGGATGATTGCCGATATTCAAATTGCGTTTTCCATGTCTCGAAAGCTAAACTTAGAATATATATTAGATTTATATATAGCTTCGTTCTAATAGAGGTATTTTGACACAAAACGGAACTTTTTCTGAAATAACATGCCAATTTCTTTTCCACATTTTGATTCTACAACTCAAATTATGCCTAAATATTAAATTTTGAAAAATTTAGTGTGAAATTTACAGAGAAATTTAAAAATTTAACTTGGCAAATTTTTTTTAAATTTGTGCCATGAATAATTCGCTTGTTGAACTTCTTAATACATGACAGCCTATTTTCCTATCTCTTCCATTCTGCAGGAAGGAAAAAAGTCTCATCGTTCTTAGTTTCAAATAATTTTAACAAAGTGCATAAACCGCATTTTCATTATTATTGCGCCGATTTTCTAAACGTGCCAATATATAAATTCACGTATATCTTCAAAAAATTTGAATAAAAAGCTCCAATTTTTTGTATGTGTGCTTAGAAATATATCTACTTTAAGATGATTGTAAAAATTTTTATAGGTTATAATTCAAAATTTTTTTCGAAAAATTTATAAAAATTATTTTAAAATACAAATTTAAAACATAAATCATAAAAAATGAGTAAATTTTATTTGGAATGAACCTAAATTTTGAACTGTATAGGAAAGAACCAAATAAGTTTCATAACAAAAAGAGATATTAATAAATACATATCAAATTGAATTAACACTGAGAAGCTAAAATTTTGAGAGCCAATTAATTAAAAACTACTCGTGCGATTTTTACAAAACTTGGCAGTTTGGCATAATTTGAATCGTAGAATCGAAAAATGGAAAAAAATTGGCATGTCAATTCAGAAAAAGTCCAACTTTGTGTCAAAATACCTACATCAGAACAATGCTATATATAAATCTAATACATATCCTAAATCGTGCTTTCGAAACATGAAAAACACTGTTTGAACTTTGTGAATCGACCCAGTAGAACGGAAGATATAGAACTGCCCCCGTGCAGCATACATAACATTGAAAATGCATGGTATGGTTTTAATGGAAAAGCACCCTCTTCTATCACTCTAATGAAAAGTTTTAATACTTTAATTGGTTACTTCTTAGCCCATTGTCTGGCTGAAGGTCTATTAGCGATTTTTCATGTTATATATCAGTAATACTGTTTTTGTTACCTTTGTATTTTGTTTTGGATACTGTAAAATATGCTTCTATTTAATTAGCTTTGTTCTATCCTGAACTAAGCTTGGCTTTCTACTAGCAGAAAATAGATTTTGCCTTGCTGGTGGCAAAAATTCTGCAAAATATACTTCTAGTATTTAGCTTTGTTCAGGACTGGCTTTCTACAAGCAGAAAACAAATTTTGCCTTACTGGTCACAAAAATGTAAAAAGCTAAAACAATAAAAATGGCAACAATTTGTGAAAAGTATTTAAACCATTGTATGAATTAGTAATACTATTTAATATAATGTTTCAAATACTTATTTTAAATTAGAAGTAATTTATTACATTATTTTTAATAAATAAAAAATTGTGTCTACTTTAGTTCATATATACATCAAAATATATTTTAAAAATATTAAATTTATCAGCATGTAATTTAATGGAAAAAATAAATTCATTCAGTACAGTATAACTCCAGAAATCCACAATGCTTGGGACCAGAGGTTTTAGGATTTGGGGATTTTGCAGATTTCAGGACAGAAAAGGTAAATCATAATAATAGTCAGACTAAAGGTGAAAAATAAATAAGGCATATTAGATATATTTAATTAAATTGTTATATACAATAATACACATTATTACATAAATTTATTATATACATTAAATTATATATATATATATTTAT
>KK120117.1:91306-111316 GCA_000611955.2 Stegodyphus mimosarum
TACAATAAAGACATATAAAAATAAGGAATATTAATGAAGTATATATATAGATAGATAGATAGATAGATTGAGATGTTTCAAACATTTTTCTGAGAGAAGTTTTAAATCTTTAGAGTGCTCTACTAGAGTAAGTTTTTTCTGTAAATTCTATACAGTCATAATCTCTTGCTCTGTGACACAGTTCTGTTGTTCTAAATATTTTAGGTATTTTTCAGCATGTTCCAAAACCCTCATTAAAAGATAATTTTCTCACGCCTATCAAATTCACTATCTGTGTTGGTGTCTGAATCATTTTCTTGTTGTGGCGAGTTCAAAACAGAGCCAATGATTTCATCATCGATCATCTGATATGCCAGCGTTGGCTCATCTGAACACATCATCCATATTATAAACCTCTTCTGGGCTAAGATTTTTTTTCTGCCACTAACACAGAATCATAATTATTCGATAATTATGATGTCATTATTGAGTAAATATCTTTTCTTCGGTATTTCATTCTCCATGTTGCGGTTTCTGGAACCTATAAATGACTGCTTATATTTTGAGAGGCAGTACGGATTTTAGGAGTTGGCAGATTTCAGGTCGGTGGATTTTCGGTATTTGACTGTATTGATTCAATTTATTTTATTTCTATTGTTATGTTTCTTAAAAAATATGTACTTAAAATTAAGTTTTAATATTAAAAATAAAATACAATAAACAAAAAATAAAAAACTTATTATATGCCTCAGTCACACTTAATATTTAGAGAGCCATTTTGTCAAGAGGGCATTTTGAACGTAATTTCCTGATACTTGTTATTGGATTCTGGCAATGATAGGCCAATAGATCCAATTTGTGGTTTTTATGTGAAAAAAAAATTTTTTTTAAAGATTAGGAAGAAAAAGAACCTAAAAAACACTAAAATTCAACACAGGAGGGATCAGTTTGAAAGAATTTATTATAAACCAACATGGAAGGAAGAAAAAGAACCTAAGAAACACAAAACTTCAACATAGGAGATGAGTTTGAAAGAGTTTATTATACTAGGCAAAGGTACTTTTTTGATGCATTTGAGAAAAAGATTTTTGATGTAAATGTAATGAAATTCTTTGACAGTTGTAATATTAATGAATATAGGTTCTATTTTACAGTTGTAATATGTCATAAGCCAATAAGCATCTATGCTTTTACATAAATGATCAATTTAGTAAAACTAAATACCCTTATTAAGAAGCAACTGAGTTTAAATCCATCATGAAAATAATAATGGTGCAAAACAATAATGCCAAACAAACTGAAGTCTGAATATTTGTGCAGTAATATCTGCGGTGCCCCCTACTGTTGCTAATGGTATTCTTCCTGGCATTTAATGTATTTTCTTTCATTCCATAATTACACTGTCTGAACAAAAATGATTGCAGATAGATCACCTAGCAATAACAGAAATTGAAAACAAATAACAAGATAGGGGGTACTGTAACAAATAATGAATATATAACGAAATTGATGAAAAAGAAAGTTCTTGAAGATAATCCTTCAATTCTTATGACTTAAGTATTCTGCTCATTATCTTAACCTTCTTGGCCAAGATATTACAGTAAACATCTGCTAATTCAGACTTGCAGAATGTTATTTTGCATATACATGTTATCTTAATTGTCTCCATTTAATTTGTTCAACACAAGAGTTTCAACTATATGCAATCAGCTGCAGAGTGTCAGTCGCATAGTGATATTCCTCTTTAATGACTGATTTGCTAATGGATTCATTAAAGAAGCAAGCATTACTTAGAACACTAGTAAATTAGCTTTAAATTTACCCTAACTGTTGATAATGCTTTAAGGCTTGGTACCGAAGACTTCACAACATTGGATCCAAATATACTCTCCAAAGTTTCATTCCTTCCATTGAACAATTCTTTAATCCAATCAATTGATCAAGGAATAATAAAAACATTCGAAGCCTATTATGCTACAAATGTTTACATCTCTGCAAATAAAGCACTAGACTAAGGTTAAACAGGGGAATGCAGTGAGACTTTTATTTACTTGTTAAGGATTTTGTTTCAGTTCATGAATAGGAAAACTTACTTTTATTCAGGTTTTTATATTATCAACATTTTCTATACTTGTTTAATTTATAAAACACATTAAAAAGTAATCTAAATTTAAATACATATATATGTATTTTTCGAATTTTGGAAAGGAGGGGGAGGGGGAACGAGCATCTAGCAATTGTGAAAGAGGTGCAGACAAAAGAGGTTGAGAACCATTGCATTAGATGAGCAAAAGCATGACACATCAATGGTATTTTGGAAGAAATTCAACATAAAATATTACACAGAAACTCACATGGGAACAATTGAATTCATTAATAAGGATTGCTTGCTTGCATCAGTACTGTCTTCTGAATAGCAAGAAAAAACTCAGGCAATATTTCATGACATAGTCAAACCCTGCTATAGTGAACCCTGTTTATAATGACCTCCAGATATAACAAACAAATGTTTTGGTCCTAGCCAATTTCCTACACACTTAATTTTATTTTATATAACTATGGTGAATTTCCAATTGAATGAAAATTGCATATATTTAATTTTATAGATATTTTTGATTGAAATAATTTTTGTATTTTTATAATATTTCAAAGAATTTTTGCAAACTTTAACTGAAAAATTACCAATTCTTATAATCATCCGTGTTTAAGATGTAAGGATCCATATTCTATCAGTATTATGATAGCAGAAAACACTTTTACATTAATGTTCTCTTATATTCACTTCCACCATCTTCTCTGTGTTCTAAACAAAGGCTATGTGAAGCTGTTGTAACACCCGGTTCTTTTAGAAGAAGGACACACTAGGGCACAATATGATTTCATTAAGAACTTTAATGGGCCCTCTGATTCCAATCAAGTTCTTCAATAGAGCTGTCAGGCAAAGGTCTGTTCATGCCTGATGCCATGATGGGAATTTTTAAATTTTTGTTATTCAGAGAAAAAAGAAGTAATAAATAGATTAAGAGTTTGAGCAATATAAGTGATTTGTCTTTTAGGAAATCAAAATTTTGTATCATTATTTAATTATTTGCTGTTTTGTTTCAGCATTTAAAATGCTGCCCAAGTTCTACCTTCTGATTGTGAGGCTTCATATTTTTAGATGAGCTTTACTAGAAAAATGCTGAATGAATGTAGCCAAATGGGATATCAATCGAAAATACAGTTTATCCAAATCTACAGTTGGAACCACGTAGAAAAACCAAGATTTGATCATTTCTACTCATGGAAAAAATGCAGATATAAGAAAAATTTGGAAAGGGTAAGCATGAGGAAGCATTGCTGAAATAGTTCAGCATTTAAAGAAATCACAATCTGACAATATCTAAGCAAATATTAAGACAAAGGAATTTGCCACATACTTTTGAAAGACTGCCTTTTTATGTTCAGAGGCTGATTGTCACGAAGTAGAACAACATTTCTTCCAGAAAAATTGTTGAAGAATACAAAAGCTTTTCCAAATTACATGTCAAAAAATAGAGAAATAGCTTGGGGGGGATGTCTCTAGCCAAATAAAAGGTATTTTCTTCACCAGTGAAGCTGGGTTATAACATGATACCAAACCAAATGTTAAAATTTAAAGACCAAAAGATGCAGAAGGAAAAAAGATTTTCAAATGTATATATAACAATTCTAATGTGTGTCAGTATGAATGGCACTGCAAATCATAGTTTTGGGATAACTGGAAAAATCTCAAAAGCCAAAATGTTTCAAAAATGCAAAATTATTCCTGTTTTCTGTAAGTATAGTGAATCTGCAAGTAATTCTGATGTAATTCATATCTAATTGCCAGAAATGAATAACATCAGAACAGTCTGAAAAAGAGCTATAAAAACTGGATGAAGAACTTTCAGTCCAAAAGTGAAAGATTTCAGCCTTGATTAACAACTGTACTACATACACAGATGTTGAAAATTTAGAATGGGTTACGACAGTTTTCTTACACCCAAGTGCACCTTCAATCCTGAAACCTGGGACAAAGGCATGATAGGAGCTTAATACTTCATAGCAGCTGGTTTTAAGCATTTTAGAGAAGGTAAGAGATTTTAAGCATTTTGGAGAGATCTTAGAACATTTCACTTCTTGATGAAACATTCATTTCATTTCTTAATAATTATAACATTAGTTGCATTATACTATAAAGTTTAGGCAATTTGTTACAGAATAAGATATCCAAATTGTTTTTAATATGCTGTTCTGGCAAAAGAGTGATGAGGAATATGATGAAAATAAGGGTTTACCTACAGCTAGGTGACTAGTGGCTAGGAAAAAAATGGCACTTCACTACTTTCAGAATGTAATATGGAATGATTTGAGTACAATGATGCAAGTAATTACCATATTATGACAAATTAAAATAAAAAATGCTGATGGTGAAAATTCTTCTTTTAATGCTGAAGAAAAAATATTGAAGAAATTCAGCACACAGAAAATGAATTCTCTATTACAGCAGATACCAACTGCAATGTATATTATTTATACACTTGTATTGGCATAAACTGTAGAATGATGGAATCTTTTCAATTTTCAGACAAAAATATAAATAAAATTTTCCTATAATTTGCATCACACTAGCACAAAATTATAGATAATTTTCTACCCAGAAGTTAAGTAAAAGTTAGAGGTAAATTCATTAATATTTTTTTATGTTCATTTTTAGTGTTTTTGCAATTTTATGGATAAAATGATTACTCAAAATTACAAATGTGCATTTTATACAGGGATACATAACTGAGACATCCAAACCATAACTTTTAGGTTTAGTAAATTACCATGTAAAATTATTAATATAAGGTACAAATGGAAAACAATAAAAATAAAATGTAGTAAATACAGGCAAATGGAAAACAATAAAAATAAAATGTAGTAAATACAGGCTATAATAAATTGCAGCAACTGACCATTAATGTGATTTCTAACTAGAGTTGTTATTAACTTTTTTTTGGAAATGTGATAATGTATATTTTTATGATTCATTAATTAATTTTTACACAATTTTGTGAGATGATCCAGATCTTTTTTTATTGGATCAAATACACCAAATCTCATAACTAAACTTTCCTTTGAAATCCATGCAGCAGAATTTGACTGTACAAACTCAATCTTAATGTTTCAAGCATAATCAGCTCCTTTTTCTTATATGGATTTCTCCAACAAAATCTTATAGAATGTAACAGAATCTGAGTTGATCTAATTTACAGAAATTATCTATAATTTTGTGCTAGTGTAACTGAATATTTCATAATTCTAATTAACATAGCTAGCTTGTTAGCATAACTGCACAGGTAATATTTCCTGCAAATAGTGCTGGGCTTGAAAGAACATTTTACAGCTTCTATTTATTCACAAGAAAAATTTTGAGAAATTGCTTCAATTTTGAAACAGCAACTAAATGGGTTTTTCGCTACAAACTATCTCATCGAAAGAAAATCTGGCTGAATTTAAATGGTGATTAACTGCTATTCCATAACCTTTGAATAACTTTTGAAAACACTGTAGCTAAACTTAAAATATAATTCACTTTACTACTTAGAGTACTTTGACCACTTTTCAGTTATTTTATAGTTTTTGCCAGTTACTGCTACTTTTTTCCATGCAAGTTTTAAACCAGTTTAACAGAAACTTGACAGCTCTGTTTTTATTGTGAAGTATATGATGTATAAATATTTCATTATGTTTTTATTAAGGGCCACCAGTTGAAAAATGCATACCAAAGTACCAAAAGTGATAACCTTTTCATATTGCATTATGAACAGCTGCACAATGTTTAATGTGCACAATGCCAAATCTGTGTGTAATGTCAAATTTTGCAATTCTCTGCTTTTTTTAAAGGGAAAACAAATGGCTGAGTACATGAGTACAGTAATAGAAAAACTTTTCATCTAAACCTTTTCATAAAGCTTTACATATTTTATGTTTGCCACCATCCAAGTTAGATTTCAAGGCAGTTTTTATGTTTGGTGTTAAATGTCCCCCCATTAACAAAGAAGTACCAATATTTATTGCTTCACATGTAAGCAAAAAAAAAAAAATTCTTTTATTATATAAAAAAAATTTTAATAGCAACAATTTTAAAATCATTTTTTACATAATAAATCATAAATCTTAAAACAATTCATTAGTGAAGAAAACACAAATATTCCTTATTAATACAAAAAGATGGGGGAAGCTAAAAATTCTATTTTATGCTTTTTATAAAAATAAATTTTACATTCTAACTTAAAAAACATAACAGTTTATAAATGCATACCACTAAAGCAATTAAAAGATTATTTTCATAAAATACTCGTAAATGTCTTAATTAATGGAAAAAGTAAATGCAAAAGATCACAGCTTACCATGAAGTTTGACTGAAATGTGGAGTATAAAATGATGATTGAATAAAATCATTTTCAGATGGTTTGCTTGTTGAAGTTTTGCCTATAATTAATAAATATACAAATAAATGTAATTTTAATGCAATTCAAAATGCATACAATAAACATTATTTTTTAATATTATTCATGAATATCTTACAGAAATTATAGTGGAAGAAAATGCAAAGGCAATTATAATAAAAATGGCCTTTAAATACATATATATACACCGAAGAGCCATTACATTATGATCACTCTCCATCTACAACAATGGGCTCACCCATAACAAAGCCGCTGTGTGCGTGGCTGATGTTGGTGAATATAAAGCCGCTATGCATTTTTTTTTCTAAATACAGCACAATTAGCAACATAATGGGAAAAGCAGCTGATACATCAGACTTTGATAAAGGTCAAATCATTATGGCTCTGCAACTGGCAACATCAACATCAGTAATGGCGTGTTTAGTAGGCTGTTCACGTGCAGTTGTTGTGAGCACACATAGAAAGTGGTGTTTGTATGGTGACGCAGCAAGTCGTTAGCCAGCAATGTGCTGTCGATGGTGCACAGATTCCAGAAGAGAACGGAGATTGCTACACATTGTTTGCCATGACCGAAGAGATACAGCAGCCAAAATCACCACCAGCTATAACAGTGGCGACCCAGACAAAGTTTCTCAACACACTGTGTAGCATACATTGCTGCATATGGGTCTACGCAGCCGGAGGTTAAAAGAAGTCCCTACACTGACGGCACGTTATTGCCAGTTGCATCTGCAATAGGCTAAGAAACATCGCAATTGGCCATTAGAAGAATGGAAGAAAGTTGCATGGTCCGACAATCACGTTTTCTGGTCCATCACATTCACAGGTGTGTGCTAATACACCGATTTCCAAATGAAACCGTGACTCCTAGATGCACATTTGGACAGAGACAAGCCTGTGGCAGGGTATAATGGTGTGGGCCATGTTTTCATGGAGCACATAAGGCACCATAGAACAATCTCTGATGTCTGTGTGCTACGTGAACATCGTTGCAGACCAGGTTCACCCATTCATGACAACAGCATTTCCAGCAGGGGTTGGTGTTTACCAACATGATAATGCACCATGCCATAAGGGTCAAATCGTCAGGGCGTGGTCGAGAAACATTCCAGTGACTTTCAAGTCATGACTTGGCCTCCAAATTAACCTGGCATTAATCCAATAGAGCATTTATGGTCCCACCTGGAAAATCAAATTTTTGCTGCCACGCTACCCCTTTGCAATGTGTGGGAATTGCAGGACCAGCTGGTGAGCACTTGGTACCAGATACCTCAGACTACATATCGGCACTTTATGGAATCAATGCCCTGCCGGGTGCTGGCAGTTTTGAGGGCTAAAGGTGGTCTACTTGTCATTAACAGGGTGGTCATTATATAATAGATCTTTGGTGTGTACATATATGCATGGAAAAACAATAGTTCGCCTAAATTGCCATAATAATAAATACTTAAATCTGATTTAGGTGTAATTTAAAATAAATAAAATAAATCTGTTTTAAAGTAAGATAAATCTGTTTCATAGCAACTGCATAAACACTGCAATAGCACAAATAATCCTAGCTATTCTTTCTATAATATATATATAAATAACTGTAGTAAAATATTTGCAGTCTTTTATAACAGGGTTTTAAATAGCAAAACTGGTGAACAGTCAGTATTAAAACAATTTAATTGTTTAATCTTTTTAACCTCTGAAATTTATAGCATGCAGCTAAAACTTATTTTTCAATGTGCCTCAGCATTCATCACATGCCATCCAAGCATCATCTATACACACACACACATATAAATACTAAATTTTAAAAACTAGCTGGATATCAAGCAAAAAAAAGAATAAATCTTGTGTTCAGAAGCACTGAGAGGAGTTTAACCTAACATGTCAACTTTATTTTAAAAAGTCCATCGGTGCTTCAAGTATTTCTGTCTGTTTAGTTTTTTAATCATTTGCTCAGTTGTTGATACATTTTTAGCTCTGCCATTTTGCTTTGTGTTATCCTAAATTTTCGCCTTTCGCAATGAATACCAGCTTCTACCTGACCTTCAGTAAGTATATTGATCCTTTATCATTAATTATTTGCTTGATTCAATGATCCAAATATAATGGAAGGAAATGAGATCAATATTAATTGAATCCAGGTTCCAACAATTGAATCTGTCACATATAGAATCAACTCTCATAAAATGGTGAAATTTTTCAACAACTTGCAAATTCATAATGAAGACCCTGAGAAAAAATCTAATCAATGCCAAAAAAAGCCCAGAATTAAGACATCAAACTTAAAAACCTGAAATTACTCCTAACAGAGCTACAAAAACCACAAGATGATTCAACTCAAATTAAAACAAACGAAAGCTTAAAAACTAATACTATCACTGAGGAAAATAGCCGTCCACTTCTCAGACTGATCAAATGGGCAAAAAATGTGCTTCCACGATAGTGAGGGATTTACATCCCCACGTAATTCTGTCAAAACACCACTTGCAACTCTACCACAAAATGAGATAAAACAATCAAATTAATTTGCAAATCTCAACCAAGATATATGATGAAGATATATACCAAGATATGGATATGATGAAAATCCAGAACAACCTCCATTTCAACCCAAAATTAACATTCCACTATCACCATGGATGATATTAGTGGAAACTGGGAAGCAATTAAGGAAGAAATGGAAAATAATAATATCAAAAATTAACATGCTAATATAAAAGGCAGATAAACTCATAAAAGTTGCTAGTAAAAAGCTACCTAACAACACTAATCCAGAATTAATCCAACAGGAACTGATCAGTAAAAACACACCTGCTTTGAAAGTCAGGCAACTTACATCCGTAAGAGATGGCAATTTAATAAATGTTCCAGTTTTCCAATTTAACTTGAAAAGATCCGCAGAAGGGAAAAGAATTTACAGAGTTAGAACCATCAAAGGCTTAGAAGTCACGACTGAAACTTATAAATCGAGACCGGGACCCTGCAATACCATACGTGCCAGCAGTACAGGCACTCATGGAAACTCTGCCACTATAAACCTAGATGCCTAAAATGTGCACAATTTCACGAAATGTACACATGTACGCAAAAAGAAAGAAGATAATAAACCTGCTACTTGTGCTTTCTGTGGCGAAGTACATGTTTCATCCTACAAAGTTTGTGCCAAACACCCAAGAAATATTCAAAAAGCTATTGAAGCTGCAAGAAACAAAAAAGAATCTTTAAAATCAAGAAACCAAAATAAATTTGCATTGCCAAATGATGAATTCCCCTCTCTACCACACAACAAAGAACAAAATTGCTCAGAAAATGCTTCAGCCTGGTTTAGAGAGAAAATCCAGCAAGATACCAAAGAAAATGAATTATTCTTTTTTGAATAGATAAAAATTCACTGAGAGAAAGCCAAAGAATTCTTTGTGAAATTCAAAGCTGCAAAATCTATTATGGATAAACTTGAAATAGGAATTTTTGCAATAGACTATTTTTCAAATGTTAGTTTTGATTTCTAGTCTATTAACTTTAAATTAGCAAATGCAACTTTTTAATTTAATTTGCTTCAATTGCGGTATTTTACCCTTATCATTATCTCTGTAAATATTCATCAGAACTTGTGAAGCTTAGTGTTGACACTGTATATATTCTATTTAATCAAGCTTAAATTTTACTCAGATTTTTCATAAAGTTAGAAACTTTGATTATGTCTGGCTTAAAGATTAAGGAAGATCCGAAAGGACTTAGTGTTTTTATTTTATCTTTTAATTTTACGAAGTGTATTTAAACTCATGATTTTTCATTTTCTATTTGCACCTCTGTGCGATGATGCACTTTATAAATAATGCATCTTATTTTTGAAAGCAAATGTTAATGTGGTATAATTATTAGTATACTGGTCAAAACTCTCAGCAGTATGTCAGCAGTAAAGTGATGATACCTGATACCTAACATGCATTTTGTTACAAAATCAAAATTTGAAATTTCAATTTTTTTTCAATATATGAATTTGACTTTATTCTTTTAGAGTTATTAGAACTGTTCTACTTTTGTTTTAGCAAAATTTTTATGTAGGGGTCGCTTTTCTAATTTTCAGAGATACAAATAATTTTTAAAAATTCAATTCAGTGCCCTAGCTAATTCAAAATAAACAGAAAAATAACTATTTTGCCAGAAAAAAAGACGCAGCATCATTGAACTCTTGTTCCTCGAGTTTGGCAATGAATAATACTACTTTTTTTATATACACTTATTATTATTTTATTTCTTTTTATTAATTACTTTTCCAATTCAGTGCAAGTTAATCTAATAGATTCCATTAACTTTTATTAATTTTTTTTTTAATTTCAGTACACAATGGGTAGTAAAAAATTCCTAGAATTTCATTGTAATTCTTTATCACCGCAAATAATTAATTCATTTTTTTACTACCAGCATTCATAACAGGCAGTGTGACAGCTGTGTAGTTGAAGGCAAGAGTATTTGGTGATTAGTTGGTACAATGTTGATTTATTTATAAAATCTATATGTTTATGAAAAACTGAGGAAGAGAATCCAAAGAAAATGTCCCGCCAAATGTCAAGGAGGACAGTCACTGCATCACGACAATTTCCCTCACACACACTGATTGTTGTGCAAACATGGCTCATGGAAAACAACACTCCAGTCCTCCACCAGTCTCCCTATTCACCAGATTTAGCACCATCAGATTTCTGACGCTTCCCCAAGATCAAAATGGACCTCAAAGGTAACTGTTTTGACACTGAAGAAGGCATCAAAACTAACCTGATCATTGAACTTCGGAAGATACAAAAATATCACTTTCACATTGTTTCTAGCAATGGCAGGAGCATTGGAGAAAGTGTGTGTGTTCTGAAGGAGTCTACTTTGAAGGCAATTAAGTAAATGTGCATCTGTACTGTAGTAATATAGATATGTATTCTATATTACTACAATATCTATATTGTAGTAATATAGGGTTACAACAAAATTCCAGGAACTTTTTGGCTGCTACTCGTATTTCAACTTTCTAATATACTTTGCCTGTTTAATTTTAATTTAAAATAATAAATAACTATATATATATATATAGGCATTTCAAGGAGAATTACAAGCATAAGAAATTTATATTAGTATCTTATAAAGTAGCAATTGCAGATAATGTAAACATAGACTAAGATAGAATGTTATATTTTAGCTAATTTTCAAAATAATTTAATAAGGAATTTTTCTTAGTTTTTGTAAAAACAAATGAAATAATAGATGAATAACCAATAATTTACAAAATATGTAATTATTTCATTAGATATTGAAGTCTATTTTCTAGACTTTATATACACTTATAATAACTTATTTAATGATAAAGGGGGAAAAAAGGTACATGTTAGTGCAACTACATTGACATAATTTGGCAATTTTTTAAAGAAAGAAATTATGACTTATAATAACAAAATTATTTATTATGTAATTACAAGTCATTACATACATATGTAATGTTTAATCTGGTTGCAAAGAAAGTTTTTCACCAAAAAACGCTCTTAATAAAGTTAGAAGAAAAAGATGAGAGCAGTATCGGGTAGTAATCACCACACAAATATGATTTTCTGCCAACATTTTGGTAGTTTTTATAGCCTTTGCACCAAAAATTTGGTGGCTGCGAGTTCAAAAGCAGATCAACTTCATTTCAAACATCCTGTGCAGAATGAAAGTTAACACCAGCAAGATGTACCTGCAGGTGTGAAAAAAGATAGAAGTCTGAAGGAGCGATGGCTGGACTATATGGTGGGTGTGGGAAAAGATCCCAGTTGATTCCACGTAGAGTCCAACCAGTGAATGCAGACACATGTAGTCCTACATTATCTTGACAGATCATTACCTTTTTGTGACAGAACTCAGTTCGAAGTTTTTCCTTAATAGCAGTGTCAACACGGACTAGCAGCATCTCACTGTACAGATATGGCTGTCAGATGTAGCGAGTCCGTGTTGACGGACTGGCAGCGTCCTTAAGGACTGGCATTCCTTACTGATGAGAATTTTACCTTTTCCAGATACTCTTTATGGATAATACCATGGCAATCCCACCAGATACAAAGCATGATTTTTCTGTTAGTCAATTGCGTTTTGCATCTCTGCCAAGGAGCTCACCAGGTGCAGACCAACCCCCTATTCAGCCTGTGTTGTTGAAGTTAAATCCATTTTTCATCACAAGTGATGATCTGGTCCAAAATTTTGTCCTTGCATTGATATTTAAGCAGATTACCGCAGGCCCGAATATGTCTGTCCTCATCTGCTTGACTCAGATCATGCAGAACCCAGTAATTGAACTTGTACATCAAGTTTATGTGATGCATAGTGCAAGTAATACACGTGGCACTAACGTCTAACTCCTTAATAAGCTCGAGTGCTTGCATAGTGATCTTCTGCCACAAGTTCTCACAGGCAGGTCTCATCAATATCAGTAGGCTCGCCAAAGCGCTTTCCTTCTTGAATGCCATAGTCCTCGTTTTTTAATTTTCGGTACAAAAACTTCACAGTGTCATATACAACATTAGTACCTAAAGCTGTATGCATTATTTGATCACATTCTATAGCTGATTTTTTCTAACAGAACTGGAAGTAAATGATGGTTCTAATCTGGTAGTGTGATAATTCCATTTCAGACACCTTGTACTTGATGATAATGATATTGTTTTACAAATTTCCCAGCACAGTGTTCTAGTCTCTTTCTTTAAAATGCCAAAAATTGTTTGACAAAATATGACGAACTGTTTCCACAGACGATACTTTCGGTGGCAGGAAACTTTCATTTAAACCTGATATTTACGTACTTATCCAGAAAGCAATCAATAAACCTATTTACAAGTGGGGTTCCCCTCCCCCCACTGTTCTGATCAAAATTTCGTGGCAATCGCTTTAAAAACATATTCAACACAATTGTTCCCGTGAGGGATTTTCCGTGAGGGATTGATTTTTGAAAACATTGTATTTCTGCAGATATTTTATTGCACTCATTGTAAAATCGCATGTTTTAAAATTGAATTTAAGAAAAAAAAAAGCTTTGGGACTTAGAATATGCCAAAAAGAATATGAACAAAAATTATGACATTGCTTGCTAAATCTGAAGACTTTTTTACATTCATGATTGCCAGAGTTCGGGATATTTTGAGAATTTGGCGACTTAGTTACACTAATTCATAAGTACTGCATAGGGGAGAAGATTTAATGCTAAATACAAGTTATCTTCTTTTTTCCTTGATAAAAATGTATAAAATGTAGCTAATAATTTACAATCAGAAATTTAATATTCTGCTGGTAAATATTGGATATTATTTCGCATAATTAATGAAAGAATATACCCAAAAACACATCAGTTGCTGAGTATTAGCTCTATGAATTGGTAAACCATTTCAGTTTGCATAATAAATTACATTCTTATGACCCTATTAAAATTCTACAATAAGGTAGAAAATCCTTCAGAAAGCCATCCCTTCCCTTAGGCAGACAGCCTTCGAATGCTTTGCCATAATCAAATAAACAACCAATCTACAATAAGGTAAAAAATAAATAAGCTTCTTATCAGTTAGAAGTTACTAGTTTTCGAACTGAGAAAAAAATATTTCTGTGATTAATACAATTTTTGCCTTGTGTCTTAATTAGAGATCGGTTAATTAAGTTATTAACAATGAATTAAAATTGTATTTCCAACAAACTGAGGTTCCCATAAAAAAATAATACAATACCACTGAATATACCATATAATATAATATAATACAATGTGATACAGTAATACAATGCTTCTGAATATTTTGATTTATAAACAGCAAAACTAATTTTTAAAAACAATGCCCCATAAGAGCAGAATTATCATCAATGTCTAATATTCTTAAAAAAAAAAAAAAGAAAGAAAGGAAAGAAAAAAAGGATGAAAAAGAAAGGTCTTAAACATCAGAAAAGAAATTAAAGAGAGACTTTTTTAAAATTTTTCATTGGTTTTATTCTTTTTTTAGGTAAATAATATTACAAAATACATTAATATATTTATTGGAATAATCATACAACATAGATTTAATTTTTATATTTACCATTTCTGCTGAAAAATATTACAAATTCAATTTATTGTGACTCCTTTAACAATAATAACTTTTAATGATAAAAATCTCAACTCTTTAATAAATTATGAAGTGTAAACAATATTAAATTTAAAAAGTAATATTTTGAAAATATAGCTTAGCTATTTAAAGCATAATTTACCATACCTGTTTCACTTGAGGAGCCTTTAAACTGATTCATAGTTTGGTTTTCACACTGATGCCTCAGTTCTGTAATACGATGCTTTTCTTGTAGCTTTCGAAACTGGACATAAAAACTGTCAACTGGACTAGAATATGAAAAAGGACTAAATCCATATACCAAACTATTGGTACGAAATGTGGGATCAAAACTAAGATTGAGAACATCATTCAGTTGGTAAACAGAATTTTTGACTGCTTGCATTACTTCACAAGCTTCAGGATCTCCATCTTCACACATGCATTTAGTTTGTCTAGGCATTGAATTAGAAGTTGGAATCTTGCTGGAAGATGGTGATGGAGATACTTTATTTGCTGCAAGATCGGGAAGAATATTCACATCACGTGGGTTAGGCTGATATTTCACCTCTGTAACAGTTGAATGTTTGGATGGATTGAATGATTTGAAAGACTGACTGTTGTTGACTGGAGTTAACTTTTCTTGCAACAATCTGATATAAAAAGTGCTGAATCAGTATAGTACAGACAGTATAGTAAAAAGATAAATATACTTACAGAAAAAATTAAGAGTTTTGAAACAATATTTCACGTTTTCTGACGACATCATTATGCCTACCGACTGAGTATCTGCAGTTTATCGCAGCCAAAATAGATTTTTCATATAACAGAAATAAGTAGTTTACCAATTGTAAAAGCCATGCTAAATAAGAACAGGCCATAGCATGATGAAACATAACACTATCTTTCCATAGAAATCCTCCTTGATTCCAAGCATAAATATGCATATGTGTTCCAGAATGATGTTCTGTTACTTACCCAGTACAGATGAAAGGTATAATTTTTATTATTCTGTCATCTCTTGAAATTTATATAACACTCAAAAAACATCACGCTATTTTTACTGCCAGGAGAGGTACAGTAAATACAGTGTATCTTTGGCATATTTCTTAAAAGTGATAACGATAATAACACAAATGTGGTTTACACAGTTTGTTAAAATTATTTGAAAGTATGAATGATAACTTTTTTTTCACTGGTCTGCAATAAAAAAAAGAAAAGGAAAATAGGTTGCTTTAAATTAAGAAGTTCACCAAGTAAATTATTCCTGGCGAAAACTGAAAATATACAGCAAGATAAATTTTTGAATTTCCCCGTAAAGCTCACACCAAATTTTACAAAATTTAAAATTTAAGCATATTTTGAGTCGTGGAATCGAAATATGGAAAAAAATTGGCATGTCATTTCAGAAAAAGTCCGATTTGTGTCTAAATACCGATATTAGAAAGATGCTATATATAAATCTATTATAAGTCGCACTTTCAAGACACGAAAAACACAATTTGAATTTCGGCAATCGGCCCAGTAGAATGGGAGATATAGGACTGACTCCCCCTTTTTTTTGGTGCAGTGTACATACTTAAACACTTTTTATTGGAATATATATATCTTGACAAGTTCTGTCTGAAGCATTAAACAGAGGAGATTAATAAAAAAATTTTTTTAGGTATTTGTTTAGTTCTGTAATTTTTAAAAAACTTTCATTTTCATTTTCACTTAACAATTCCGTTTTTGGAAGTTTCCTTAATTTGTGTTTATTCAGTTTAGTAACTTTTACCCAAAGAGATAACGTTAGACCTTCATATTCCTGGAACCGAATTTTTATCATTTTCATTCCGAACTTAAATAAACAAAAACAGCCACATCAAACTTATCCCCAGTAGAATTATAAACTGAAAAATTTGGGGGAAAAAAAAAGATTTCATAGTATGTATTTAAAAATATCTACTATAAAAATCATTCTGATTATTAAGAACTTAATTATTTATGAACTTAATCCTATGGAAGTAGAAGATTGGCAGAAAAAAGTTGTTAAATCATTCACATGGAATTTAATCCATACTTTAATTTTACATCTTAAAAAAAAGATATCAGCTTAAATTTGTAATAATAAAATACCTGCTTATATACTTCTGAATGTAAATAACTGTATATTTATAAAACTAATAACATTTTAAGGTGTGTAACTGAAAAAGATAAATTATGTAAATAATGTTCAGTCCATATGCAAAAAATGTGAGCATAATGCAAGCATTAATAAATTAAATAACATTTCATTTACTTCTAAAATTGCATAAAAGAAAATATCTGTTACAGGATAGCACCACATGTTAATTATCAAAACAAGCAAAATATATTTTGATTATCTGAATTTTAATTATTTCAAGAGAAGTTAATGAAAAAACAATATTTTTAGGGCAGGAATAAGAAACAAAAGAACAAAAAAAGTGCTAATTAAAAATAAAACCAAAAAGAAATATAAACCTAACTAAACAAAAACAATTATTACTTAATATAAAGAACTTACATAAGTTGCTCTTCAATATTTTTAATTCTTGATTCCATTTGTTTACCATTTCCATTTAAGGCACTTTCAAGACTTTTATTAGCTCTAGCAACATTAAAATTTTCTTCCACATTGGTACACCTACTTTCATTTTTAGTTATATTTGTACTGTCTTCTAAACAAGGCACTAATTCCACCTGGCATTTCTTATCAGCCATGGAATGTTTTTCATGAGTTGTTTGGCAGGAAATGTCTGTTTTAAATATTTCGATACAATTTATTTGACTAGATGCATCTTTGCAATCAACAGAAGTCTGGGTAAATTGGCACAAAGTGGCAAGACACAGAAGTGTGGTATTTACACTACTGTCAACATATTTATTGGGATTCTCACATTTTCCACTATTTGATGACACCATTTTTTGTTCTAAATTCTGCAAATTTGATTTTTCATTATTGATATTATCTTTCAGAATATTTAATTCAGAAACTAAGGCAGATTTTTCTGACATTAAATTATCCAAATCACTTTCTGCTTTTTCAACTTCATCTTGAATTTCTTCATAACGACTTCGAGCTGCAGTAGTGTCTTCATTCAATTTTGACAAAAGTTCTTTTTCAGCACTAACTTTCGTTGTTAATGCATCATATTCCTTTGACAAATTCCGATATTTTTCTTCCAATTCTGCTAATAATTTCTGTACTTTGTCAGCTTCTTGTTGTAAAGCCTCTGTCTTAGGCACCTTTTTTTCTTCCACCTAGAATTTAAAAATTAATAATAATAATTAATTACATTTTATAGATGCACATTTAAACTGATTATCATTCAACAAATATGGTTTAAAATTTAAAAAGTGATCTGACATAACAAAGAACATTTTAAAAATAAAATTGCATTAAATAGATATATAACACATAAACATAAGTTACATATAACACATAAACATAAGTTACATATAATACAAAGTCCGAGATCTGGTCTCATCGAGACTTCGCCAATTCCAGATTTCAAAATTTTTCAGATTTCAGATCATTAGTTTAAATCTAGTAAGAAGATATGAAGAACTTATAAAATTAAAAATTAGAAATAATTATTTGCAAAACAATGAAACATTCATAATCTTAAGTGAACTCAAATTTACAAAAAAAGCTCAATATTTATTTGCTTGCATTATAAGAAACTACTTTTAGTATAGGTTGTTTAAGTTGTTCCATATAATTTCTTGTTCAGTTACAAAGTTCCATCACTCAAGATTGTAATTGCTGAGTCCAGAATTCCTACAGATTTGTCAGTCAAAATTTTTTCTTCCTCAGCAACCTCTGGGGCACTTCCTTCACTGCCAGTAGCAATATTTTTTATATTTAGAGCCACAGATTTTGAATAGTGTCTCATTTTACCTTAGCTTAATGCTCAGATAGCATCTGCTATATACTATTGGCAATGTATCATCAGACCGGCAACTGAGGACATGTTGTTTCACTAAATTTTGTCTTGCTTCTGTCGCATGTTGCAAAAGTAACACCTGAATTATATTAGTTAGTTAGTTATTATAATTACATCTACTTCCTGCATATGCTTAAGGCTTATCAGAATCCCAAATTAATAAAATTCTCACATATACTTAAGGCATATCTGAATATCAAATCAGCTATTCTTCATACAAACACACTAATGGCCTATAAATACAATTTAAAAACCTATTTTTGGCATAAGAAAAGAAAGTTCTGTTAAATTCCTTCTTCTCTCAATACTTTGCAATGCAGTTGCCTAAAGTCTGTGATTGTCACCCAGCATAATGTCAACATGAAAGTTTACCATGCTGTTTGGTATTCGATCAATAATATTTTTTTAAAAAGTTTTGGACATCACTGAGTCATTTCTCAAGCTGCTATTAGTTGATAAACATGAGGTGATGAATGTGAAAAAATAATAAAAAATTGGAAATACGAGCTATTCAGTAAGTGAAAAATCAGCAATGAACATTTCGTAGAATGTTTTCATTTAAGATGTATGCTAAGCAAAAATGTGGCTGCAGATCCAACAAATTATTAATCCTATAGATTTAAGCTCATAAATGATTGTGTTTCTTCAGCAAGGAGGTGGACTTTACACATACTTTATTATGAAAAAAAGCTTCCTGTGTATGCATGAAGCATTAAGCATGTACTTAAGCGATATAATACTTTCAAAATCTCTTCCTTTTTTGAAAAAATAAAAAAAATTTAATTTAAATTTAAAAAAATCTGAGAGCTTTCAGATATTATATTATGCTGAAACGGGCTCCCCCCCCCCCATTTACAGACACATACATGCTTCAAGAGCATTTGGGCTAATGCCACATTGGGCTAAAAATATTTAAAAACAGCTTTAGAATTTCCAATATACAGTCTCACGCACTGGAGACAAAACTGTTTTATTTCTTACAGTGTTGTCACTACTCGCTTTGAAATTGTTAAGTTTTTTAAATCAAAAATTCATTGAGTTTTGTCAGTGCTAAGTCCATCTCCATGCTGAAGAAACAATCATTTAAGAGCTTAAATCTATAGGACAGGGTTGCCACTCAAACAAGAGAATGATATCCCCTGACTCTTCCAGGTTTTCCAGGTGTGTTTTAAGAACATTCCAGTCTATCCACGTGATGCACTTTGGCTGATTACTATTTTAACTATAATAGTTGTTTTCTCCACTGAAGATTGAGGTTAGAATCTGTCTAATCTGGATTTAAAAATGTCTTTTTTTGCAGACATTTTGCAGCTAAACTAAAGAAAGAAATCCATTTAATGATATTTTGAAATAAATTTTGGTATTTATATTTATTTAGTACCATACATAAGCAAAAATATGTGCATTATATGTCGTGAATGTCATCATACTGCTAGAATTAGTTTCAGGATTATTATGCCAGAGAAAATTTCCTGAAATTTGAAAGTAATTTTTACTAATAATAAATAAATTTAGAAGGAAGAAGCAACATTAAATGATATGAATAACATTAAA
>KK120118.1:0-17249 GCA_000611955.2 Stegodyphus mimosarum
GGGAGCTCCCTCAACTCCCGCTCCCTGTGCTCCCTGGCTCAGAACTCTCATTTTCCTCTACTCTCGTCCAAAATCTTTGCATGCTTTATAATTAATTCCATTACCAAAACCTTCAAAAATAAATTATTAGCATTAAAAATTCCCTCAGCAAGGAAATAATGATTTACCAGATGGTTATTTGTGAAATATTCATACGCGACTTTTGTAACTCATTGTTTGTTTCCTGCTAATGTTCTTGTGCTTCCATAGCTGTAAGACACAGGGCAACAGCTTTAGCTTTGCTTGCATTTTTGCTTGCTCCGAAGTTTCGGAGATAAGTAGCCTCATGTGCAAATATTTTGGTAAATGAATCTTTCGCTTGAGGAGGATTATGCCACAGTTTCTTTACATTTTAATTATGCAGCTGTTACTCTTGTACTCAAATACTGTAAGAACAAATCACGCAGATTACTGTCCCTCGCTGGTCGTACATGCTGCATTCTATTGTGTGAACTATTCGAATGCAGAGGCTGTTCACACATTTTTTAGACGAATTTGGTAAGCGGTAATAAAAATTCGTTTGCAGCAAAAGAAGAAATTGCAATTGTACTATGTTTTTAAAAGTCAAAATTATCGTCTGTGGCTGGAAAGTTTTGTTTTTATTCAAAATGGCGAATTTAACAAAGCAGTGGTCCGAAGGCTACATTGACGCTCTTTCCGAAGAGAAATATGCATACTCCGTTATCCAAAAACGATGTGAGAGTCCTGGTTTTGTGTTATCTAAAGCGCCGATAGGTAATATCATCAACAAGAAAGAAAAAAACGTCAAATTGGAGCCTCGAGTGGGACAAAAATTCCAAACAAGTATCCAAGGAAAAAATGGACATCTTCGACTATTGCAAAGGTACGTTGTTTAGTGTTAAATGAAAATCCCCCTAGTCAAAAGACAGTTGCAAAATCATTAAAATGCTCAGTGTCCACTGTAACCAAAGTGATAAACCTTGATTTAAATCTTAAGAAAGCGAAAAAACGCAATGGCCGTCGTCTCCTTCCGAAGCATATCGCTCGACTCACGACACGCTGCAGAATTCTATATGAGAAACACTTACCCGAAGAAAAATGGAAAACAATTGTCACAATAGATGAAGCAGGGGTGGGTTTAAATAATTGTAACAAAAAACAAGCCATTTATTATCATACAAGGGGAGAGAAAAATTTAAGTACGTGGTTCAAAGAATCGAAAGAAAGTTTTTCTAAGGGATTCCTGATCGTTGCTGGTTTTTCTTATAATGGCAAGTTAAAAATAAAGAGAGTGCAAAAAAATGTCAAGATTAACTCCAAATACATATTTTATCGCCAATTTTTCTGAATGAAATACCAGCGCTTTACCCACAGTGCCATCCATCTGAGAGACTCCACCGGGACAAAGCTAGCAGTCACACATCAAAATCCACTGGAAATTTCCTAAAAGAAATGGAACACAAAACTGGTATCGAGGCCATACCCTTCACTGACATCCCTACTAAATCTCCCGATGTGACACCTATGGATTTTTGTTGTTTCGGACTTTTAAAATTTGCATTGTCCAAACGTTGTCCCCAAACCCTAACAGGAAAGCTGTTCGGGAGGAATGGGATAGAATACCTCTTCTAACACTTCAAAAGACATTATTATCTTGTAAATTACGGTGTCGAAAGATAATTCAGAATAAGGGATGTCAAATAGAACATTTAAAACACAAGAATTTTACGTAATTTAGTTTTGTGAACACAATATACATCGCCTAAAAAATGTGCGAACAGCCTCTGTAGCTGCATTTCAAATATCCTTCTTTTCACCTTCGTATCCATTCCAGTTATTGTTGAAGGATGTTTTATTAGAAAGATGGTATGATTATTTTATTGATTGCTTTATGAATTTAATATAAAACCCGATGTGAGAAAAATGCCAAAGACCTTTCAGAGCATCATTGTTATTCGCTTTTTTTTATTTTTGAATAATAATAACGTATAAAATATGGATCTTTATGACAGATCTGAAGCCAATCACCATTACCATTTATATGCAAAATAAATAAATAAATAAATAAAATAACTGGTGCACGGGATTTTTCATAGGATTCTAGACTGAAAAGCATTATGGAAAAAAAAATTTCGAATCTGTTATTCCTGTGTATATCATTTTAAGAAAAAATTTAAATCGCTTATCATAATGTAAACGTGTAAATAAATATCAAAATTCCCGTTGGAGAAACGAGCCAACTGAACGAGTGCTTTCCTTGGTTTTAATCCATGGGAAGGAAATGCAAAGGAGTTTTATTTAAAAATGCAGTCTGGGTAAACATTTCTACCATAATGCCACATCATGAAACACAATAACTTCAATAATAAGCAACGAGCCGAATTATTATGAATAATGAATCAATTGTTAGAGCGCGCTGGTGTTAATAAATTGTATAGGCCAACCTAAATAAATTATAAATAAAAAATTCTGTCGTACACATTTCTTCTAAAATGCCCTAAAAGTAAAAAATAATTTTTCAACTAGCACATTTTTAGTCATACATAATTTGAAAATAGTATCAAGAGGATGCTGAAAATGATGGATTTTATAATCAAATTGGCAAAAAGAAATTTAAATGAATTGAATGTAATCGTTTGTGCATGAGTCGTTCATATGTGATTGCTCCCATCTTAGTGTAGTTCTTACAAAGACACCCTTAATTTTACTAAAACTATGCAGGGTGAGTCAGCGCATCGGTTACAGATTTTCCAGATAGGTAAAGGATACCTAGACGATGGCAAATCACATAGCAATACATGGTCCGAAAAGCTTTCCTGGCGAGGTAGTATGGGTGGTTCTGTGTACTGGCTAGCAAGATTCCAAGACCTCCCTTTCGATGACAACTTCCTCTCGGGATATCTCAAAACACTATTGAGCGAAGTCCCCGTTAACATTTACTGAGGAACTTGCTGCATGAATCGTGGCAGCTGCTGGGGAAGTCCGGGACACATCAGATATTTTTCAAAGCATCAGATCGTCCATGCGCTGGAGACGTGAGGTCTGTATCACGGTCCGGGATCGTAATTTCGAACATCTTCTTTGATGATGATCGTTGTCTGTTTTTATTCTTATTTCTTAGTTTTTATTGTACTAAAGATAATAAACATGATGTCTCATCCTGTTTGTGTGTTCTTTCTTGTGTTTTGTGTTGTTGTTACATCCCCCAAGAAAGCCGACCATGCATTGGTATGGGATTTTCCATCATACTCTACCTCCCCAGAAAGTTTGTAACCGCTGTTCTGAAACACCCTGCATACATTTTATTTTATGTTTTTAATTCTTTCAGATTTTGTAATCACTTTTTCATCAGGTTGTAGAGTCATTAGGATTTATTTCGAAGCAGGAGTGATGAAAAATGAGCAACGCCTTCGCCGGGAATCGAACCACGGACTTCTCGGTTACGCGTCGAGCGTGGTGACCACTAAATGAAGGCATGCGAAGAAGGCGGGAGAAATACCTTAGATACTGCCTCCTTTTGAAAGACGACCGGGCATCAGGGGACCCAATCGCTAAATCTCGGTGGCGGAGAATCATCATCCACCATCTTTTTTAGTTCGGCCACCAGTATAGAGACATTAGGTTATTTCAAAGCAGGAGACATGAAAAATGAGCAACGCCTTCGCCGGGAATCGGACCACGGGCCTCTCGGTTACTCGTCGAGTGTGCTGACCACTACACCACGAAGGCATGCCAAGAAAGCGGGAGAAATACCTTATAAGATGTGCATTCAAAACATTTCATGGCAAATGTTTGAAAGTTCTTTATATAAAAAAGTTCATACTCTATACCAGTGGTGGCGAGCCTTTTTGGGCCGCGTCCCAAAATGGAATGGCCGCAGGCTAATATATTAAATGAGAATTATTTATAAGTTACCTCAAAATGCTTAGATTTGAAAACTAGAATCTATTTAACAATGAAAGTATTAAAGCTCACCGTCAGTCTGCAATAAATTTGAATTCTTTTAGCAAACATTAGCGGCTTCAACTTTGGAGTATTCTTTGCCATGTAACAAGTAATCTGATCGGCCCAAACAATTGAAACCTCATAAATTGGGTCAATAAATTTATATGTATATCATTTCTTTGGCGATATATGAAAATCTTACATCTAGGCTTAGGCCGTATGCCAGTGGCATTATGCGATATGTAAGTAAGTGAAACGTTCAAGAACAGACTAAAAAAATTTTTTTAATTACTTAGTATCATTTTGTTGTAATTATTGATTAAGGAAATAATATTTTAGTCGCGTGCCGGCTAATGAGGCTGTGCATGCCGACTGTGGCCCGCGTGTCATAGATTCGCCATCACTGCTCTGTACTTTAGACCTGCCCTTAGTGAATGATCCCAGAATGGCTATGAAGCCATCGCAATCCGTAGATTCTAATTTTGTCTGTTTCTGTAAGCATCGTTACCATTTTACTCGAGTCTAATAATTTAGCAATGGTATTGTTTACGTTATTAATGTATTAATGGTAGATAGGGAAGTATATATGAAACGGTAAACAAGGTAGGAATCGGTTCAAATTTGAACTACTAATCGAACTTGTTCAAATCTATTAATTTCTGGTTTGAATGTGATTAGACGGCCGTCCTCGTCAAAGGAAGTGAAGGCAATCTTCGTAACATTTCTACTTTATTCCATTCTACTGCACAGTTACCTAAAGATTTCTGTGTTTTGCTCATTAATTTCTATGATTGGAAAAAAAATTGAAATT
This sequence comes from Stegodyphus mimosarum, assembly GCA_000611955.2. Classification (NCBI taxonomy): domain Eukaryota; kingdom Metazoa; phylum Arthropoda; class Arachnida; order Araneae; family Eresidae; genus Stegodyphus; species Stegodyphus mimosarum. The sequence continues at coordinate 4,757 of KK120118.1, forward strand.
GTCTAATACATTTAGGTTTCGATAAATACAACGAATTTTTATGCTATTAAATTAAAACATTTTAAGACACTTTTATCCGATTCCGTTGCATTACGTTAAAGAAGTTTTATATGTATGCATACAGAATAATGTTTATAATAATGACTGGCATTAAAATAGTCGATCAGTTTAGCAGAAATTTTCGAAAACCGATAAACTAGGTTAGAGATTCGAAATATTCGTTTATAAGAGCACTTTTAAATACATTCCGCTCACTGTGTCGTTCTCTTGCCCAAAGTTAAGATGCCGTGGTGTAAGCATTGTTACAGTCATATCCTTTCTACTCTGTAGATTATCCGTATGCGGAAATTGCAACACAGTGACCGCTTAGTTTTCTTTGTAGCTCTGTCATTGCGGGTAGTTCATTATAAACTTTTGTCTTCGTGAACTGGTAACCGTGAAGCGGCTCTCCCGAAGTAAATATTAGAATATTCAAGAAATCGCGAGAAAGCTGTTGAAAAAAAAAGGGGAGGAATTACATTTTGGCTTCAAGTATAAAAAAAAAAAAAATCTCAGGTTGATCTTGAAATAATCTACATCTAAGTGTCATCAGTGTCAGAGCATCGTAACGAACAACAAAAGACTGGGGTATTTTGTTGATTATTTTAATGTATTATTTTTACTCTATTTTTAATCCAAAGGGGCTTTGTCCCTGAAGGACTGTTGTTTTCGTTTTGCGATTTTGCGTCGGAAACATTAAAAGTCTGAATCACTTTTAAAACTGTTGCCACGAAATATTGCAGCTCTGTATTATATTTAAAGAAATTAAATAATGAAGAATCTGCATAAATTTATGCATATTTCTCCAAATGTGATAAAACAACGGTACCTAGAGCCATTCAGTTTTGCATAACGTACGTTTCCAACTACCAAGTAATTGCAGATTTTTTTTAGAAAATCAAAGACAATTTTTCCATGGAACTAAATAACTTTATTCTGTAATGTATTGCCCATTTTGATCAATGACCTTTTGCCATCTTTCAGGCAGCATCATAATCCCACGTTCATAAAACTTCTGGTTTTTATTAGCAAAAAACTGAATCAGGTACGATTTGACATCATCATCATTATTGAAATTTTTACCATTCAAGGAGTTTTGTAAAGATCGAAACAAAAAGTAATCAGATGGTGCAAGGTTAGGACTATATGGAGGATGTGGCCAAACATCCCAACCAAGCTCCAATAATTTTTGCCGAGTGACCAAAGATGTGCGTGGCCTTGCATTGACATGATGGAATACAACACCTTTTCGATTTGTCAATTCGGGCCGCTTTTCTTCAACTGCATTGTTTAATTTCGTTAGTTGTTCAATGTAGACATCACAATTGATCGTTCGTTTGGATGGTAAGAGTTCAAAGTAGGCAATTCCTTTGTAATCCCACCAAACTGATAACAAAACCTTCTTTTGATAAATATCAGCTTTTGATGTTGTTTGCTCCACGATCTTTTCCGCTTGATATTGTTGTAAACAACCCATTTTTCATCCCCAGCTATCAGTCGTTTTAAAAATGGATCATTTTCATTACGTTTCTTTAGCAAATCGCAGCTGTTAATGCGCTGCGTTAAATGCGTTTTCTTTCAGCTCGTGAGGAACCCATGTGTCGAGTTTTTAAACATAGTCAAGTTGTTTTAAGTGATTTTCAATGCATGTATGTGATACATGAAGCTTCTCTGCAATCTCACGTGTTGTACTGTGACGATCCGAATCGATTATTGCTTTGATTAGGTCGTCATCAACTTCAACTGGACGACCAGAGCGTTTTTCATCTGTGAGTGAAAAATGACCATAACGAAATTTGGCAAACCAATTTTGACACTGCCGTTCTTTTAAGGCTTCGTCACCGTAAACAGCACATAACTTTTTATGAGCTTGCGACGCGTTTTTCCCTTTGCCGAAATAAAATAGCAAAATATGAGGAAAATGTTCCTTTCGATTTTCCATTTTTCAAAGAACGCCAAACGAAAACTACGCAACCGATCAAAAAACTTTTTTTACTGATTCACAGCTGAATTGCCAACTATCAAATAACAAAATGTGTTTTACATTTGTACTACGTCTGCAAACCTAAAATTTCAACTGAAGCCATCTATGAGTGAAATCCGCGATTACTTATTTGCCAACCCAATATTTTGCGATATTGCTGTTGAACTGGATTTTATGGTTTAAGTGCGAAGAACGTGATATTGAATAAATAAAGGTAACACACAAAACGTTAAAAAACGCCCCTTTGGACGTAATTTAAAATCTGAAACCTTTCAGTTTTTTTTTATGTAATTTAATCGCAACCCAAATTCTTGAAAAATATTTATATTTTTAAGTGTCATTCTTTTTTTACAACGCAGCCATTTTCTCTTCTAATGCAGTAACTACTTAGCTGTGATCCAGCCAGGTGCGACCCTAATAAAATTAACTAAAACGCCAAAAAAAAAAAGATAGCATGAAAAAGAAGAAAAACAAAAACGAAAGCAGTTTGGAGGAAGCGTCGCCTAATAAGACATTTTGGATGCGAAGCCATTACTCGAATGGTACGCGTTTAACTGAGATAAAGTGGCATCAAAGGCGCCCTTGTCGAATGTCACTCTTGTTGACAGGGCGAATAAGATACGCTGCGACAGGAGCTCTCTGAAAGAAGCAGCGGCCCAAAAAGTACAATTCCTAGGCCTCACAGAATTTTTTTTTTTTTTTAAAAAAAAGAGAAGCGAAGCGTGCTAACTGCAGCTTGTTTTCAGCTGGAAAGAGGGTGGGCCGAAAGTCCAACAGGGAAAAATATGAAAAAATTACTGTGTTGATTGCGGCAGCATTTTGAAAGTTTTTAACGGACGAATATTATCGCATTTTCGTGTGAAGAATTTTTTTATTCTCCTTTTATTATTTATTTATTTGTTATCGTTATTTTTAATTTTTGATTTTGTACCTTCACAAAGCATTATCAGCCTTTTCGTTTTTTATTTATCTCTTCTTCAGTCACGTTTCGTTTCATAAGATAGTCCTTCCGAAGTGAATCGTAAAATGCCATGGAATAAAATGACAGTGCCTTCAAAAAGTTGATGCAACTGACGTATTGAGCTGCAGTGATAAACTAATGCTTTGTATTACAATCGTAAAAATAATATTAGTTCATCACTGCCAGTTATCAAACTATAAATGCAATGTAGTGATAATAATGAGCGCGTGTAACTGCATTTTATATTGCGAAATATCTATAAATTATGCGTAGGAAAGAATTAACACAGAGTTGTCTATGAACAGAGATTTATTAATTTTTGAAGAACTGTTTTATGCAGTTATTGTTTATATTTCGTTCTAATTATGTCTAGCTTTAAAACTAAGTCATCAGTACAAAACGTAACTGTTTCTACTTCAAACGGCATCCTACGCTGATGTGGCAAAGTAATGAGACTATTGTTCAGCGATTCGGTACCTTTGTAGAGTCATTAGGTTTATTTCGAAGCAGGAAATTGAAACATAAGCAACGCCTTCGCTGGGAATCGAACCGCGGACCTCTCGGTTAGGCGTCGAGCGTGCTGACCACTACACCACGAAGCCATGCGAAGAAGGCGGGAGATACACATTTAAAGAGCCTTGTTGGACGTATAACAATAGCTGACAATAAAATGAGCAAATTTCAAGCATTCGGAATGGATATACAGAGGCTGTTCGCACATTTTTTAGACGATGTATATTGTATTCACAAAACTAAATTAAATAAAATTCTTGCGTTTTAAATGTTCTATTTGACATCCCTTATTCTGAACTATCTTTCGACACCGCAATTTCCAGGATAATAATGCCTTTTGAAGTGTCAGAAGAGGTATTCTATCCCTTTCCTCCCGAACAGCTTTCCAGAGTCCTGTTAGAGTTTGGGGACAACGTTTGGATAATGCAGTTTTTAAAAGTCCGAATGCACAAAAATCCATAGGTGGAACATCGGGAGATTTAGTAGGGATATCAGTGAAGGGTATGGCCTCGATACCAGTTTTTTTTGTTCCATTTCTTTTGGGAAATTTACAGTGAATTTTGATGTGTGACTGCTAGCTTTGTCCCAATGGAGTCTCGCAGATGGATGGCACTGTGGGTAAAGCGATGGTATTTCATTCAGAAAAATGGGCGATAAAATATGTTCCCGATAGTATTTGGAGTTAATCTTGACATTTTTTTGTACTCTCTTAATTTTTAACTTACCATTATAAGAAAAACAGCAACAATCACGATTCCCTTAGAAAAACTTTCTTTCGATTCTTTGAACCATGTACTTAATTGTTTTTTTCCCCTTTTATGATAATAAATGGCTCTTTTTTTTTGTTACAATCATTTAACTACACCCGTGCTTCATCTATTGGGACAATTGTTTCCCATTTTTCTTTGGATAAGTGTCTCTCATGTAGAATTCTTCAGCGTGTCCTGCGTCGAGCGATATGCTTTGGAAGAAGACGATGCACATTGCGTTTTTTCGATTTCTTAAGATTTAAATCAACGTTTATCATTTTGTTTACAGTGGACACCGAGCATTTTAATGATTTTGCATCTGTTCTTTGACTAGGGGATTTTCTTTTAACATTAAACAACGTACCTTTGTAACAGTCGATGATGTCCGTTTTTTCCTTGGATACTTGTTTGGAATTTTGTCCCACTTTAGGCTCCAATTTGACGTTTTCTTCCTTTCTTGTTGATGCTATTACCTATCGACGCTTTAGATATCACAAAACCATGACCCTCACATCGTTTCTGGATAACGGAATATGCATATATCTCTTCTTAAAGAGCGTAAATGTAGCGTTCGAACCACTGCTTTGTTAAATTTTCCATTTTGAATAAAAACAAAACTTTCAAGCCACAGACGATAATTTTGTCTTTTAAAAACATAGCACAATTGCAATTACTTCTTTTGCAGCAAAGGAGTTTTTATTACAGCTTACCAAAATCGTCTAAGAAATGTGCGAACAGCCTTTGTAGCCAAGCTAATATTTATCAGTGGCGCAATTTAGCCATATCTATAACTGATGCCTTGTGGAAAAACTGACGCTTCATAATTTCTGCCCGTGGATGAGAAAAGATTTTTCCATGCATTCCCAATTTGGATGAGAAGAGTTTAAAAAAGGATCATGCTGAAGAAACATTGATGAAATTTAAATCCTCGTTATCATCTTAGAAGCAGTCCTTTTGCGAGGCAACATACCTTTGAACATGGAATTTTAACTCTTTTATAGTAATCCTGGAAGCCAGTCGGTATGCCAGACAGACTGATATCAAGGGAACCTTGCGTAATACGAGTGGTGTGGAGAGAATAAAAGCCCTTTCTGGTCAAAAATAAATGACACCGATTATAAATATAAATGACTGGTTAAAAAGTATTATAACAGCACTGCCATACTGGAGCTGTCTGTAATGATTAGTTTGACTCTGCTAACTCATTGCCGTACTTTCTGCTTCCTGCCGAGAACAAAGAAGCCTCACAGGTATGAGCTGTTGGCATATATACATATATATGCAACAAATAACAGGCTTGCCATGAAAACGTTTTTGAAGGTTTAATTACTCTTAATATTAATTTGGATTCTGAATTAAAAAATGACGCAAAACGTTTTGAATCACATTTAATTCTTTGCAAATTAATTAGTTTTGCACCTTTTATCAGATGTTTGTTTGGTATAATTACGGCACATAGTTTAAATTAACCACAAATGTATTTTGCTGCACTAAATTAAATCATAAGCAGTGAAACTTGAGTTATTATGTTTTTAATATGAGTTATAGCGTTTTAAACATTTTCACCTTTCTTGAGCCTCTTACAAGGTATTTTCTTCCTTCTTCGTGTTGCTTGCTAACTCAATGCGTATTCGACAGGTTTGAGTCCCGGCGAGGGCAATGTACACTTTTTACGCCTTCTGCTCCAAAAAAAAAAAAAAATGGCTCTATGCTCTGAACCTTGAAGTGGCTTAGGGTTATTAGGTTGGAAGCTGGAAATGTGAAAATCAGGTATGAATACACTGACGTTCTAACGATAGATCTTTTGATGTTAACCTAAAGTACTACCAGTTACAACACGACACATACGAGGGGACGAAAATTCTTTATATTCTTCCCCATTGAAAGAACGAATTTAAAGAAAAATGCAATACCCAGTCGGCCAAATTCAGGTGGGGACAAATTATCGTCCACCACATTTTAGTCCGGTGCCACTATTTCGGTCCGGTATTACAATTTTTGGAGCCAGGAACGGTTGCAACTGATTTTTATCATCTACAACCTTTTCGGGATTCGAACCCCGAATCTGCTCATGCTAGTTGCTGATAGTTACCGTAATAGGACAGGCGGAGGAAGCTGATCATTTCGGTTTATTTCTCTGTCGATTCTGTACACTTCCAAGAAAATTGTGAATATTATTTCCTCACACTTTACAAAATGATGACGAAATATGGAATGGACGACTGTCTGGAGACCTCGAAATTTTCTAAGATGTAAAAAAAGTTTATCCAAATTTTGTTTCAAATTATATTTGAGGAAATTCAAAGTAAATTAGTAGTATATATTATAAGGTGTTTCTGCCCCCATCATAACATGCCTTCGTGGTGTAGTGGTCAGCACACTCGGCGCGTATTCGAGAGGTCCGTGGTTCGAGTCCCGGAGAGGGCAGTGCTCCTTTTTCATCTCTCCTGCTTCGAAATAACCTAATATCTCTACAATATAACTAAATAATTTTTATATTTTGTCTCTTTATAATACGTTCGTTTAAAGTTACAAACAGACAATTTTAATGGGAAAATCTTTATTAATGCTGTACATACCATGAAAGAAACAAAGAGATTACTCAAGTAGTAAAATATTTAAGTGCTATTCGTGAATGAATAATATCTCAATGGAAATTACACAGCAGAGAGTAGATTTTTACCTACCGCCAATCTACATACGTAGGTGAGGGAAGTAATGTTTTCTCTGCGAAAATTCCTTAGACTATTTTCAAAAAAATAAGCGCGAATTAGGGTTTACACAGCACATTTTTACTAATTTTACAATCACGTCTGTCCGTCTGTGTGTATCTTTGTGACGAATTCTTATATCAAAATTCCAAAAATTTCCATTTTCAGTATATAAGCTTTCTGCATTCATGTTGTAAGGTTTTAGTTTAAACTAACAAAGTTTTATTTTAATTTCCCCTTTCCTATGATTTCTTATTTCAACTTCTCGTTAGAATGAGCGCGCGTTTCAGCTTTATGCTAATTTGAAGTGGAGCCAAGTTTTGGTATTTAACCGTTAGCAAGGAACTACTCTGTGTGAGAAAGCTTTTATAATCTCAGATCACTGCTGCTCTGTTCGACGTTCGCCCGACGAGTTAGTATTTAAATTCTAAGCCTTAACGCTGTTACTCTATTACTTATTGAAGTAAATCTAAGTGCGTTAGTATTCGTTAAATCTTGCTACGCACCATTTAGCATAAAGGCCAACCTCGCGTTTATAGCTCTGTGAGCAACGATTACTTAAAATTCTACTTAACTTTAGTTTAAATTATTTGCTTGTTCAGTTTAGACCCAAGTGCAGTCATTATTTTCTGTCATCCCTCCCGAGTTGGGAAGTGGCTGTATATAATTGTGGTTTAATAAAAGAGGATTTTAAATCCTTCTTACGTGTACACAGTATTCTACCACAGAACATAGCTGCATTCAGCTCCCTGTTCAAGATCAGGACTTAGTTTACTTCACGAATATGTTCGCCAAGAGTATGCACCGAACACTCAGTCCTGGCAATGTAAATAATTGATTTAGATTTTGTGTAAAACTGCACACCCATAAGCGGTACTTTACTCGGGGACATACCGATTTCCCAACAGTACACATAACATATTGTTGCAATTAAATGAGCATTATACCACTATTACCTAAGTTTCGCAGGGATATCTATGCAGATCAAACTGAAGTTAGATTTGTTGATATTACAGGAAAAAATTAAAAGAAAATCTGAAATGTTTCAGATTTTAAATTACGTCCAAAGGGGCTTTTTTTTTTAAACATTTTGTGAGTTACCTTTATTTATTAAATATCATGTTCTTTGCACTTTAAGCATAAAATTCAGTTCAACAGCAATATCTTAAAATAATTTTAAAATGAGCATATCTTTAAAACTTCCCATACACAGCAGTCTCCCGCGCTGCAGATAATGATGTTTTTTTCTGTATAGAGTTGCCATAGCTCGCTTGGAAATCCTGCAGTTTGTTACTCAAAAATGCGTTAAAGTTTTACAAAATATGAAATCGATCATAAAACAAATTCCAAATTTGGCCTTCCAAATGACCATATTCGCAGCAGAATGACATCATTCAAAATTCGACGATTCTAGGTACCGTCGTTTTATCACAATGCGAGAAATATACATACATTTATGCGCACATTCTTCATTAGTTAATTTCTTTAAATATAATACAGGATTGCAATATTTAGTGGCAACAGTTTGAAAAGTGATACAAACTTTTAATGTTTCCGACGCAAAACGAAAGCAATAGTCCTTCAGGGACAAAAGCCCCTTTGGACTAATAAATAAAGAAGCAAACATTTCATTAAGTTCGTATAAATTTCCAGAAACCAGTTTCTACACATGGCCATAATACATACCTAATTAAATATATTCCAAAATGTCATAATACAGACCTTTCTGTCTATTGGAACAGTAAGTACGGAAGATCAACTCGAATTGATGCTTTACTGGAATCTCGATGCTCTTTGAAACATGGATTCGAAGTAAGGTCATGTGCTAGGTATCAAATTTTTCATACTTTGGTATACGGAATCCCGTAATAATTAGTTATATAAAAATTTTAACCGCACTCTGATATCGGCAGTAACTAGCATTTGGCTTCTAATCATGAAATTCTCTTCTGGTTACATAATGCTTCCTGATAATCTGAATATCCGCTTCCTAATACGAGTATGCTGTGGCATACGTTTTACAAGGTCCACAGCTTAATGATGTACGCTGTCATTCTTTGATGTAAAAATTTTCGCGAGGGACCCTGTTTAATTCGGCTCGAATTTTAAGAATTCAAAATAATACATGACAATAATCAAGTGGTTCTTCGAATATTTTTATAGTCGTAGTCATGTACCTCGCATGAATGGAGCTTGACTTTGCTTCATGCAAAGCAAACAAAAATGTCGGTAAGGAAAGTTCTATAATGTCTTTTTCCATAGAAACTCCTCGCGTTGTGGTATATTCGCTAATGGTTGTACCTTGTGCTAAATATAGGTTTTAAAGACTTCCGAATACCATGTCAGAACTCTGTGTTCGGTGCATGTTCTTGGCAAACATCTTCGTAAAACGTGAAGTCCTGATCTTGAACAGGGAGCTGAATGCAGCTATGTTCTGTGGTAGAATACTGTGAATAAGTGGTAGAAGAACTGCATTTCAGAGGGATTTAAAATCCTCTTTTATTAAACCACAATTATGTAAAGCTACTTCCCAACTCGGGAGGGATACAGAAAATAAAGACCGCACTTGGGTCTAAAATGAACAATCAAATAAATTTAAACTAAAAAAAATCGCAAAAATCCCAAACTTTGGAATATCTTTAAAAAATTAATAAAAACAAAAATCTGAAAGATTTCAGATTTTAAATTACGTCCAAAGGCGCGTTTTTTAAACTTTCGTGTGCTACCTTTTTTTATTAAATATCATGTACTACGTACTCAAACCATAAAATTCAGTTCAAAATCAATATCGCAAAATCATTTTAAAATGAACATATCTTTAGAATTTCCGTAAGTCTCGTGCGCTGGAGATAAAAATGTTTTTTTTTTCCGTACAGTGTTGCCATTGCTCGCTTTGAAATCATTTAGTTTGTTAATCAGAAATTCGTTGAAATGTTACAAAAAATAAAATCGATAATAAAGCAAATTTCAAATTCAAAATTAGGGCTTCCAGATGCCCATATTCGCAGTAGGATTACGTCATTCAAAATTCGATGGCTCTAGGTTTTATCACAATGCGAGAAACATGCATACATTTATGCAGATTTTTCATTTTTTAAAATTTAATGCAGAGCGATAACATTTAGTGGCAACAATTTGAAAAGTGAAACGGGCATTCAGAGTGAATCGACGCAAAATCGCAAAACGAAAGTAATAGTCCTTCGGGACTAAATCCCTTTGGACTAAAAACTAATTAGAAATTAAGTAGTCGTTGCTCACAGAGCTATAAACGCGAGGTTGGCCTCTAAACTAAATGGTGCGTAGCAAGATTTAACTAATACTGACGCACTTAGATTTACTTCAATAAGTAATCACGTACAGCGCTACGCCTTAGAATTTAAATACTAGCTGGTCAGGCGAACGTCGAATAGAGTAACAGTGGTCTGAGACTAAAAGCTCTCTCGCACTGAGAGGTTCCTACCTTTCGTTTAAATAGAACTTGGCTCCACTTCAAATTAGCATCAAGCTGAAACGCGCGCTTATTCTAACGGAAAGTTGAAATGAGAAGATATAGGAAAAGTTAAATTAAAATAAAACTTTGTTAGTTTAACTAAAACCTTACAACCTGCACTTTTTTTTTACGTTTCTAACGTATATTTCCCAGATATTTCGCTCGAATGTCTGCCGTTAAATAAATCAGAATTACTGTAGTGACATTTATGAGTGAAAGTTGAAACTGGAACAGCAGACCATTCCTCCTCTCAGTATGAAATGCACTTTCTTACCAAGCACACTGCTTTTAGTTACTGCTTCTTGACTCATATTGTTACGCTGCTTCTTGATTCACACTGCTTCTTGACTTGTACTACTACCCTAATGGACATCATAATATAATAATTTTGATAATAATAAGCGTCATAGGTCCAGTTCATTAATAATTCATCAAATTTATTGGGCAAGATTGTTCTGGAAAAACTGCTTTGCTTTCAGATGGAAAAAACTGTTCTGAGCTTCCTTTAGGAAACATTTCTGAAAATTTAATCATTAAAACGCTAAAGCTCGGCAAGTGGTGACTAACAACAACAAGTGTGAACCTCCTGTAAAATAATATTCTACCTCAGCTCTAATTTTCAAAAACTGCGTGTGTCTTTCTCAACTTCCCATCCCACCCGAAGAACCTCATAAGAGATAAGACTTCTTTAATTACTCGCGTTTGCTTATTTATCTTTTTTCTTTCCTTTTTTTCGCCTTTTCCACCTCTCACTTGACCTCCGTGGTCGAAAAGGAAGCGACAGCACAGAGATAAGATGGGGTTTTCTTGGGGGGAAATGTGTAAACTCACGAACACAGAAGCCGTGAGTGACAATGCGGTGGGAGCTTTGTGAATCGATACCGACAAAGATAGCGTGACATTCGCGGGAGAAGAAGCGTGTTTTTACGGCACGATGCTTCTCGCCTCCGTCTTCGTGGCAAAGAGATTGAGACAGAAAAGATGTTTTTAGTTTGTCTTCGGAGACCCGTTTATCTGGACATTTGCCTCCAATTTTTATCCGTCCTCCCATAATCTCAAATTCATCTGGTGAATATATTCACTTTTGATTAGCTATTTTCACGCTGACCCACCAATGAGCAAAGCGGGCAATATAGCAACCTTGAGTTACCGAGAGATAATATGTCTTATCTTTCTGCAAGAATTTATTGCCGAATGATGATATTTTTAATAGCTAAAACGCATTTTAGAATTTGTTAATGGGCGATCATTTATTTATTCTTCTTAGCTCTTAATTTATAGCTATTGCCACTGGTGGCTACACGGTACTGTCTTTTACAAATCATCAAATATATTGTTGCGTTATACGGGTTCGTGGATTTGAGAGTATCCGATGAAAACACGATGCAGAACAATAAAAAGCACAATTTATTTACAGGAATCACTATTTACAGCACAGTTCCAAAATCATCTTTAAAAGCGTCGAAAATCTACAATAAATACGCCGAAACAATCAGCAACACAGCTTCAGGCTGTAACTGTAAAGGTAGCTTCACGGCAACACTAAACTTATTTATAAACACCGTGGAACAATCACCAATACACTGACAAGCTATCCTGTAAAGGTAGCTTCACGGCAACACTAAACTTATGATAAACACCGTCGAACAATCACCAATACACTGTCAAGCTATACTGGAAACGTAGCTTCACGGCAAAGCGCTATCTGAATCGCTTTCCGTTCACAAAACTCTCGCGTAGCTTAGCACTCACACAGTAAGCAGCGATTCTCACAACACCGGCTCTCAGAAACTCAAGGGTTTATATAGCTTTTCCTTAGGTTCCACAGGTTTCGAGAAATATCTCGACAGGAAGTTATTCTAGAAGCTTCCTGATTGGACCATGGGATATCGCCAATTTGGTCGCCAATCTGGCAACCCTACCATACACTATTTTATGGCAACCCTAGTGCTATGCCGGAAAGCTTACATACAGGCGCAACCGCCGAATTTTTCGCAACAATATATATATATATGAAATGATAAAAACAAATTAAGTAGTATTTAT
>KK120118.1:17263-50425 GCA_000611955.2 Stegodyphus mimosarum
CGTAGAATGCTGAGATGCCGATCCACGATGAATAAGAATCGAGGCAGATTAAATCTTCATTTTATTTTCAGTAAACATATTGCGGGGCCACAAACAACTTGACACATTATTTGTGTCTATTTAAGAGATTCGCATTTTTGATAACTTTGTAGCAAGAAGAAAGCAGCAGACAGCAATCCAGCAAGGCGGAAGAGTAGCGAGCAAGTGCCTTGCATTCAGGGTGAAATCTTAATTCAGACTCAGTTAGTTTTGGTTTACAATGCATTTTGATTGGATATTTAATACTTCCGTAAAATTATCATTGGTTGCTGGAGTTTTAGTTCCATTTGCGTCATCAAAGAGTCATATGACATGGATTAATCTAGAAATGAGGCAGTGCATAGAGAGGTTACTATTTTTAGAATTCAGAAGGGAAATTTACGTTGCTAATTTAATCTTTTAGATATTTTTTATTTTTCTTGCACATATATATATATATATAATTATTGATTGATTGATATTAAAGCATTATTCTAATAACAGCAAATATGACATTTGGTTTTCTTTTTACGAAGACACCGGTAGCCAGGGATTATGATATAATCAACGAGATTATGTCAGAAGCAAATTAATTATGAGTAATATCAATTATATTTATCTGTTGTTAAATGGCCATAATTATTACTTTCGAAAACTATAAAGAATCAAAAATGAATTAAAGAACTGTTTTTCTCAAGGATTATTAGAAGGTAATATAGAACATTAGTTCTAGTTTGCATTTTAAATGGAAACAGTTGTAAGGTTTTAGTTAAACTAACAAAGTTTTATTTTAATTTATTCTTTTCTATCTGTTCTCATTTTCAACTTCCCGTTAGAAGAAGCGCGCGTTTTAGCTTTATGCTAATTTGAAGTGGAGCCAAGGGGTATTTAAACCGGAGGTAGAAACCTCTCAGTGTGAGAGAGCTTTAAGTCTCAGACCACGGTCACGCTATTCGACGTTCTCCGGACTAGCTAGCATTTAAATTCTAAGCCATAGCGCTTTACGTGATTGCTTATTGAAGTAATTCCAAGTGCGTCAGTATTAGTAAATCTTGCTACGTACCATTTAGTTTAGAGGCCAACCTCGCGTTGTAGCTCTGCGAGCAACAACTACTTAATTTCTATTTAGCTTTAGTTTAAATATTATTTGATTGTTCATTTTAGACCCAAATGCGGTCTCTACTTTCTGTATCCCTTCCGAGTTGGGAAGTGGTTGTAAATAATCGTGATTTAATAAAAGAGGATTTTAAATCCCTTTCAAGTTCAGTTATTCTCCCACTTAATCACAATATTCTACCACAGAACATAGCTGCATTCAGCTCCCTGTTCCAGATCAGGATTTAAGGAGTTCACGAAGATGTTTGCCAAGAATATGCACGAACACTCAGTCCTGACACAGTGATTAATCGAAGAATTACAAATCACTACTTACTGGTTCTGGGTAACAAAATTACGGTAGAGTCATCGGGTTTTTTGAGGCACGTGACGTGAAAAATGTGTAATGCCCTCGCTGAAGCTCGAATAGGCGTAGAGTGTGCTACCGTTACACCTCGAAGGTATGCGAAAAGGAGGAAGAAAATACCCTATATAGGAGTGCGTTCGGGTCTTGTTTTATCGTTTGTTGTTAGAAAAGGCCATCTTCCACTTAAACCATAAGGACGACTTCGGTTAGAGCTATGCCCGTTAACCAGCCAACCGTATACACTCTCCCTTTTAAAGGGCCAAGGGGGATTAGGGGACCCAATCGTCAAACCCTGGTGGTGAAGAATTATCGTCCACCACCTTTTTAGTTCGGGCGCCACTGTAGAGTCATTAGGTTATTTTAAACCAGGAGACATGAGAATTGTGCAGTGCCTTACTGTTTAAGTTTTCAATTAAGAAAACTGAAATGAAGGTTTAATAAAGAAAAGGAAAAAGAAAAGAAAGAAAGCAAAGTTAAGAATACAGTTTTGAAAAACACACATACCTTTATAAAAAAAGAAAATAATAAAATTTTTTAGCTGAAGTATGTTATCAAACTTTTTGGTTTAAATTTCTCACTACAATTTGCTAAGGTATATTTTAATAAGAGTTCAGGTTTTAGCCAACAGTTAGGTATTTAACAGCCTTGGCTTCTTAATGTAGTAAACAAAAGGAGTCACGTGAGTGAAATTGTATTCAGTATACACTATTCAAGGAGTTGCTAAAAGCATTCAAACTAATCAATGTAGGGGGTTGCCGAGACGATACGAAAGTATTTTTCGAGGAAAAGCGGCACATCGATTACTTGAAAATTCCAGCAAATTTCTTCACATAGTTTACTGAAAATAATGTAGATCTTAAAAGGAGATTGAAGTATTGTTGAAGTTACAACAACCACATTTTTTAATGAATGTTTTTATTGGACTAACAAAGCTAATCTTAATATTTCAGGCCTAACAGCGGCAGAGCGGTAAAGTCGCGAAACACTGTTAGTTCGGTCTGAGGTTCGAATCCCGTGAATGGGCTGGCTGCATGGACGTTTTCTTGGTTTTCCAATGTGTAACGTGTATACGAAGCAGTTTCCCTTATAAAGCCCTCCACGAATACGTCCCTTCCCTTAGAGAGATATCTCTCGAAGCTTTGCCGTAATCGCATAAACCAAACATAGAAGTTTTAGAACGTTTAAAAATACGTGAAGATTTGGATTTTCAGTTTCGATTCTTTTTCAAAAATTAGCGGAATTCGAATGTTTTACCCTTAATTATTCGGATGGGGGGGGGTTGGTCACTACTGTGGGAGTGACTGTCAGATTAACCTGCGTTGAGGGACGGAAGGTTGTATCTGACTCGTTATAATGATTAGGTAAGTTTGTGAGGTTTGCGTAATTCTTACTGCATTTTAAAATCAAGACATATTTATTATAATTCACAAGAAGCTGTTTACAAATGTATATATTTATAATTCACTATAAATTATAAAAAGAAAACTCTCCATATTACATCTCCAAGCAACGGAAATTCAATTTAAAAACATTATTGAAAAGGTATTTTTCAGAATTTAAAAAAAAATTTAAAGAATTTTCAGTCCTCCTTGCTGAAAAGAGAGTGTAGGGGATATGTCTTCTAAAGTAAGCGTCTCGTTTAGATTAATTGTGTTCTTAGTGAAAAAATTTTAATCTTAAAGATTATTTGCTTTTTAACAGGATTCTTTTGGTTTATTGACTAATATCTTTATTCTGATTGAGTATCAATTAGTATTTGAATCTAGCAAATAATTTCATGCTTACTTGGAAGTAAGATGTAACACTCTCTCTTATTTTAGTTACTGTTAGTTGATGGTAGATTGGTTTATCCCCTTGATAAGTCGATTAATCTGCTATCAATAACAATAGCTGGTTTTTCAATACTTAAAATGTTTACTTTTGATTTCGGCATTTTTGCGATTTAGTTTTTCCTTAACTGTGTTTAAAGCAAGGAGGACTGAAAATTCTTTAAATTTTTTTAAATTCTGAAAAATAGCTTTTAATAATGTTTTTAAATTGAATTTCCGTTGCTTGGAGATGTAATATGGAGTGTTTTCTTTTTATAATTTATAGTGAATTATTGCTTTATTACTTTGCAGCTTTAGCGCAAGTCTTGGGCTTATTAATTTACTTTTAATTACTTTTTATGAATATATATATATATTTATATATAATTCATAGATTGCATAGACAAGCATTGAAATGAATTATAGTGAGAACTCACACTATTAACGACGGTCTTTCTAGTCGAGAGTTCAGGAGCCTTCGTCTCTGTTACTCCGATGGCGAAAATCTTCAGACTGAATTAGTGACGCCCCCTTAATTTTACAGTAGTATTTTACATCCTCTGATTCGTTATACCTGGAACGATATCAGAGGAAAAATCAGATCATTAGTTCGTCATCTCTCCTGAAATCCAGAGGCTTTGAAGACAGACACGGTGTAGAACGTTAAAATCTCCTGACACTGGATGTGAAGTTATATCTCTTGCACTGTCAACTGGAACGAATTACTGTGTCTGCGATGTCAAAAACATGTCGTGTGATACATCGTAAAGGCTTGGGAGCCCTGACTTGCAGGGACCGCACACACAATTTACTGATCTCTGTGTGGTTGGCCACAAGATCTATCCATCCGTTTTACTTCACAAAATTCCGTCTTAAAATTTATTACGAAAACTTAACATATTTTTACTGACAACTCGTTTAGACAATAAATGATAAATAGTTTATTAAACGAGATTTTTTTTAAACTTATTGATCAAGAGAAGAAAAAAAAATTGGAAATCCTTGTTTGAGAGATTTCATACGGAGATTATTATTCACGCAAAAACTTAACAAAAGCGCACAAAGAATAAACGTCAATAATCAATATAGCCTACAACATCTGTAAAGAGAACGCAGATAAGTAATAAATAACATGAATAAACAATAACTTAATTTTAACATTTGCTGTCATTGTCGAAAATCTTTAAAGTAGATCAACATAAATTATGAATATTTTATAAATTTATGATCATTAAGGAAGCATAATAAATTACTATAGAGTCATTAGGTTTTTACTAAAGCAGGAAACGCGAAAAATATGCAGTTCGATCGCCGGAACTAGAAACTGGACTCTCGAATACGCGCCAAGTGTGCTACCGTTACACCGCGAAGGCATGCAGAAAAGAGAAAGAAAATACCTTACATCATAATCAATTAAAAAATTACTAACATGCGATTAAACTAAAAAACAAAAAGACTCGAAAATGCATTTACCTGTGATTAGTCTCGATATGGTTATTGTATTATATAGGTATAAAACACAAAGAAGCTAAATATCTTTAGTTGAGAAATTCTTCATTAGGAATTCATAGTTGGTGAACAAGAATGTTACGTATTTACGTAGCGATTAATATCCTTGTGATTAGAAACAGAACCAAAGTAATTCACTGAGAATTCATTTAAACAGCAATAGCATGCTATCATAAATCCTAAATTCAGGCAGCTCTACGAAGATAAATTCACGCATCTGCATGATTTATTTACTTGACATGTATAATAAAGAAAACTTTGTAATATATAGTAATACTAATTTCATCGACAGAAGTAAAGTCCCAATAGTAAAGTGTATTGTTTGCCAGCGGAGGCCGTTGTGATCGTGAAAATGTTTTTGGGCATGCTATAGGAACCCGATGTGTCTTACTTTTCAAACCAACAATTTTCCAACAAGATGAGGCTTTGTCAGCAAACACCCGCATGAATATCACCTTATTAGGTATTTCTCCCGCCTTCTTCGCATGTCTTCGTGGTGTAGTGGTCAGCACGCTCGACGCGTAACCGAGAGGTCCGTGGTTCGATTCCCGGCGAAGGCGTTGCTAATTTTTCATCTCACCTGCCTCCAAATAATACCTAATCTCTCTCTCACTGTTGGTTTCCATTGCCAGAGGGGTAAGAACAGGATCAGATTCCATGTTTGCCAGACCACCAAACTAATTCCAATTTTCGTTTTGCTTCCAATGCCTGTTACGAACTAGTTATACGTTGCACAGGGGTATTTACAGGACTACTTGACGCAACAGGTTCTGGCTACAGTCAATAATATAATAATATGCAAGACTTATGTTGCTATTAATACACCACACTATAGGAAGTGAAGTACAACTGGATGTTTGCCGCTCCACAAACGAAGTTCATGTTAAAGCTCGTTGGACTTTAAGAAGTCTCGACTTTTTGTTCCTGACAGAATGCATGCCACTGGTAAACTGTTCTAAATACAAGCCGCTCAGCCAATAGAGTGGCTAATGACGCTGATTGCCACAGCGGTGAAGCAAGTTTCGAATCCCGGAGAAGGCACGGATGTTTGTAAGTGTATAGTGTCTGTGCGGCAAGCGGGCACTCAAGATACACGATGAGCCGAGAGTCTTTAGGAGCGGTGGTGGTACGGGAAGAGGCGTGGGAGACCCTCGGATCGCCCTCTCTCAAAATTGGGGAGAAATTTCCCATTTAATGCTGCAATGTTATATCTGAATTTTGTTGTATTCCCCTTCTATCGTACAAATATCGTACCTGTAATAAATACAAAATACTCTTTCTTCATAAAACGTCTAAATAGAGTACTTAGCTTATATGTATTTGTGCAAATCATTAGGATAACAATAATAAGGAAAATGTTCATTCATTTTATTAATTACCGAAACGTCCTTTTGTGCTATTAAAGGAATCTTTCCTCGAATTGGTGAAAAAATATAGTCTAATATCATGTACTGTACTTCATGTTCCAATTTAATTGTGTAAGTCCGTATATTTATTTCCCTGAAAAATACACGATTGAAAAACAAATTAATTTCTTTTAAGAAACGTTCTTTAATTTCTTTTCCTAGCAAAAAAATAAATTACCTTTTTCTTAGTAATTGATTTCAAAATATTACCATACTTTTATGTATTATTAGCTACGCATGAAATACAAAAGGAACAACTTCTGTATAAAAGTGTAGCTAATTAAACGTGGAATTCCTTAGTTAATGAGAAATACCGGCTATTGAAATTATTTTATAAGAAACTTACATTTATTCAGTATGTGTATTTTTTATTTATTTTAGGACTATACCCATCAAAATTAATTTTTGGTCAGTTAATTGATTTGGAAACAAAATAGTTTTAGCATACTCTAATTAGATTCTGTTAAATCAAAATTTCGTACGGAATATGTCACATTTTCCAAATTTTAAATTCATTCTTAATCTATGTATATCTATATATGTATAAAAGCTGTTCGCACATTTTTTAGACGACGTATATTGTATTCACAAACTAAATTACATAAAATTCTTGTGCTTTAAATGTTCTATTTGACATCCCTTATTCTGAACTATCTTTCGACACCGCAATTTCCAGGATAATCATGTTTTTTGAAGTGTCAGAAGAGGTATTTTATCCTATTCCTCCCGAACAGCTTTCCAGAGTCCTGTTAGGGTTTCGGGACAACGTTTGGATAATGCAGTTTTTAAAAGTCCGAAAGCCCAAAACTCCATAGCTGACACATCGGGAGATTTAGTAGGGATATCAGTTAAGGGTATGGGCTCGATACCAGTTTTTTGTTCTATTTCTTTTAGGAAATTTACAGTGGATTTTGACGCGTGACTGCTACCTTTGTCCCGATGGAGTTTCACAGATGGATGGCACTGTGGGTAAAGCGATGGTATTTCATTCAGAAAAATTGGCGATAAAATATGTTCCCGATAGTATTTGCAGTTAATCTTGACATTTTTTTGCACTCTCTTTATTTTTAACTCGCCATTATGAGAAAAACGAGCAACAATCATGAATCCCTTAGAAAAACTTTCATTCTATTCTTTGAACCATGTACTTAAATTTTTTTTTCTCCCCTTTTATGATAATAAATGGCTCTGTTTTTGTTACAATCATTTAAATACACCCGTGCTTCATCTATTGTGACAACTGTTTTCCATTTTTCTTGGGATAAGTGTTTCTCCTATAGAATTCTGCAGCGTGTCCCGCGTCGAGCGATATACTTCGGAAGAAGACGATGCACATTGCGTTTTTTCGCTTACTTAAGATTTAAATCGACGTTTATCATTTTGTTTACAGTGGACACCGAGCATTTTAACGATTTTGCAACTGTCCTTTAACTAGGGGAATTTTTTTTAACATTAAACAACGTACCTTTGCAATAGTCGAAGATGTCCGTTTTTTCCTCGGTTACTTGTTTGCAATTTTTGTCCCACTCGAAGCTCCAATTTGACGTTTTTTTCCTTTCTCGTTGATGATATTACCTATCGACGCTTTAGATATCGCAAAACCATGACTCTGACATCGTTTTTGGATAACGGAGTATGCATATTTCTCTTCGGAAAGAGCGTCAATGTAGCCTTCGAACCTCTGCTTTGTTAAATTCTCCATTTTGAATAAAAACAAAACTTTCAAGCCACAGACGATAATTTTGACTTTTAAAAACATAGCACAATTAATTGAATTACTTCTTTTGCAGGAAAGGATTTTTTATTACCGCTTACCAAAATCGTCTAAAAAATGTGCGAACAGCCTCTGTATGTATATATGAATGTTCATATGTGTTTTAGCTTATTTTTAACGCATTTTTATGCGAGGCTTTAATACCTGACTCACCTCTAGTTGTTGCATACTCTTACTGTGCACATACATTGTCAAAGCACCAACGTTTCAAAAGTTAGATTACCAATGTCGTATCTCCAAATTTCATTCTTCAGTAAAAATTACTCGCAGCTGTTTGTGAACTTCGTTTACTCAGTATGTTAAAGCAGTCTGATTATTTCTACCTACATCCGCAGTGTTTTATCGTACAGTCTACCTTTAACTATGATCTACCAAATAGCAAAATTATGTCTTTTATTTCATTAAAACCATTAATGCGTGAGTAAAAATGTTTCCTTATTAAGTCGGCATTATGTGTTTATTTTTCCCGAAATCTGACCTCGTTATAGGCACATTATTTACGAAGTGATAGATATTTTATTAAATGAGCTTCCTTACCGAGTAAAACTTCCAAAAATTGAAGTGGGTATAGATATTTTCGAAACTATGTCTAAGCATAATCGCAGCAAGATACGTAGGGCTGCGTACGTTTGGCGTGTTGTATTTCGCAAAGCCATAAGCTATTCTTACTTAGCGTGTTATTTTATAACTAAAAGTAGCCAGTCGTGTTAGGAAGCACTTTTATTTTTTTATTTTTAAAAAAATAGGACCAAGGAAAATCGCGCGTAATAGAAATCCTTGATACTGAATCTGAAAATACTAGAACATGACCTATATGTATGCGTATTTTTTTGCCACAACTTTACTACAGGACCACATCTTTATGCACTATATTCTTGGAGGATTGTAAAGAACTGCAGTTCAACAAATGAAAAAAAGTAAGTCTCTCCTTCAGACGGTGAACATTTTGGTCACGTGACAGCTTTTGGCTCTAGTGTAGAATTGGGTGCCCCTTGTTTTTTGGCGAAAAATTTTGTTCAGGTTTGGCGATGAAACCCCATTTCTGTTTACCATGAGAGTTTTAACATGGTTTTAGCTTCTTGATTTATTTAATTGAAAATAAATCGATGTGCACATGGACAAAGTCAAAATGTGTAATGACTAAGTTTGTGCAATTCTCTGATTTTTTTCTCAAGTGAAAATACGTCGACACGTAATTTGTGAAATTCTTTGACTTCTTGTTTTGGTTTTGTGTAGCGGCCATCTTGAAATTGTGTCTTATTGGCGCCGATCTTGGCATCAAAACAGAATCGCCAAAAAACAAGGGGCACCCAATTGTAAACTTTTACCCAGCTTTTAAGTAAAAATTAAATTTGTACAGCTCTATACATATACATGTTATGACTTCGATTTTTATGCAAAAAAGCGGCCGAAAGTAAATTACTTTGAAGCGCAAAAAAATTCTTTCTCATATGATTACATTTACCTAAAGTGCTATTAATTAAAACTTTGGGGCCCGTACATATATATAACATAGCTAGTCTTTTAGGTTTTCGAGTGCAAATTTCTGAAAAATATATTTCACATTAGGAATTAACTTCACGCTAGAATTAATTTAGTCATTGGTTTCAAATTATCATTTACATGAAAACTAGACTTCAAAATTTTGTATGTAATGGAAATTTGTTTATATGATTTATCGATTTCCTTTAGGGCATAATTTGTCGAAGTCATGTTATTTTAACCATTTTATTTAGGAACATTTAAATTTTCCTTTAGGATATAACTGCTTGAAGCCGTGTTAATTTTAAAGATTTTATTTCCGCACCCTACCCCACTCCGCTTCTTTAACAGAATTACGATTGATTTACTGATTGCATTTTTTTTTAATTAAAATCTGAATGCAGTGCATTTTTGCTAAAAAGCGTCACTTAACCAAAATGACCGTAATCTGAAAGATTACTTTATTTAATTATTATCTTAAAGAGGAAATAATGGCTTCCACCAAATTTTCAAACGATACTTAGTCATGCAATGTCTTTTCACGCGTCTGTGCAGCGAAAAAAATAAATAAATATAGTTTTTTATCTCCCTTTCTACTAGGCCGATTGACGAAATTCAACTTGTGTTTTTTATGTCTCGAAAGTGCAACTTAGGATATGTATTAGATTGTACATAGTATTGTTCTAATATAGCTATTTTGACCTAAAATCGGACTTTTTCTGAAATGCCATGCCAATTTTTTTTTCATATTTCGATTCTACGACTCAAATTATGCCAAACTACCATGTTTTGTAAAAATCACGCGAGTAGTTTTAAAAAAGTTAGCTCTCAAAATTTTACCTCCTCAATATTTGTTAAACTCTCTTTTTTTATTAAACTTACTTGATTTTTCTTTTCACATTTCGAAATTTAGTTTCTTACCAAATAAAATTCGCTCATTTCTCATAAATTATTTTTAAAATTTGTATTTTAAAATAATTTTTATAAATTTTTCGAAAAAGGTTTTCAATTATAACTTATAAAATTTTTAACATCATCTTAAAGTTGATGCATTTCCAGGCACACCTGCAAAAAATTAGTTTTCTATTGACGATTTCCTATGATATACATGAATTTACATATTAGCGCATTTTGAAATTTGGCATATTTGTTATAAGCGATAATAACGCCAAATGTAGTTCATGGACTTTGTTAAAATTATTTGAAAGTATGAACAATGACTTTTTGTCACTCGTCTACAATTGAAAAAAGGAAAGGAAGATAGGTTGCTATAAAAGAAGAAGTTCACCAAATGAATTATTCTCGGCGCAAACTGAAGAAAGTGCGCCAAGATAAACATTTGAATTTCTCCTTAAATGTTTCACTAAAAATTACAAAACTTAATACCTAGGCATAATCTCAGTCACAGAATCGAAATATAGAAAAAAATTGGCATGCCATTTCAGAAAAAGCCCGATTTTGTGTCAAAATGCCTATATTAGAACAATTCTACATATAAATATAAGATATATCCTAAGTCGAGCTTTCGTGACATCAAAAACGCAATTTAAATTTCGTCAATCGGCCTAGTAGAACGGGAGATATAGAACTGTCCCTTTTTTTTTCTCCTAGTGTACATCTTTGTTTTTATACTAAGTGACAAGAATTTATTTTGCTTGAAAGACTTAAATAATGATATGATTTCCTTGAAAAGATCTGCATACATACATCGCATTAAACGGCAGAGTATGTAATACACAATGGTTATCATAAATACTGGAAAAATCACAAAAATAGTGATAACTCCCTCAAAAGTAACCAAAACCGTGTAAAATTAGAATATGTTGCCAAGTAAGAGTAGCTGAGTAAAACTACGATATGCAAATTATTGGCGCTGCACTCGGAATATGTCATCTGCGAGAAGCATAAAAGTCCATGTTTGAGAGCAAGGCCACATATGTCAGTGTGACAGTGACATCAGAAATTTGAGATAGCCAATTCGTAACAATGACCTCCAGGCATCATTTACCTGCAGAACTACGATGAAGAGCCATTGGGAGACTAGAGGCAGGACAAAGTCAAACAGAAGTGGGCAGATGGCTAAATGTGAGTCCTTCTGTGGTTCATAGACTTTAGAGGCAATTTCAAATCACAGATCAAGAATGGCATCTAGGTAGTTGATGAATCTGGTATGGTTCGGCATCCAGGTAGTTCAGCCAAGAACGGCCAACTGCTACGACAAGCGCCGATAACCGATATTTGACATTATGTGCACGCAGGAACAGAACCGATATTCCGACTCTTCTTAGATCCTCCCTTGCTGCAGCCACCAGAAGGTTGGTGTCAACGTCAACTGTGCGTAGAAGGCTTTACGAAGGTGGTCTGTATGCGAGGCGACCAGTCATTTGTGTGAAACTCACGTCACGCCATAGGAGAGACCATTTGCAGTGGGCCCGACAACATGTTCACTGGACGCCTGGTCAATGGAGGGTTGTTCTCTTTACGGATGAGTCCAGGTTTAAGTAGAAAGCGATAGTAACCGTTATTTGATATGGAGAGAACCTGGAATCCGTTATCATTTATCAAACATCCGTGAAAGAGATGCATACGAAAGAGGCAGTGTCTGCGTTTGGGTTGGCATCACTTTGAGTGGACGCACAGACCTCCATGTCTTTTCAAGGAGAACCGTGAATGCTCAGGTTTATAGCGATGACATCCTTGATGCTTATGTGCGCCCATATGCAGGGGCAATAGGTGACGCTTTTCTGCTACAGGACGACAACGCAAGACCACACAGGGCTCACATCGTAGATTATTATCTTCAACAGGAAACAATTATGCGCACGGAGTGGCCAGCTCGATCCCCGGACTTGAATCCTATCGAGCACGTTTGGGATGCTTTAGGGAGACGTCTAGCTGCTCTCAATCCCCCCTCAGACCCTCGCCGCGCTTGCAACTGCTTTGCAAGAGAAATGGCTCTCGCTTCCTATGGAATTGATAGACCGCATAATTGAGAGCATCACACATCGCTGTATGTGCTGTATTGCTTCTAGAGGCGATCATATTCCATATTGAAGGTACTTTTCCTATAGCAAACTGACTCCTTTGATTTGTTCATTTTATACATGTGCTAATTTCTATACTAAGATAATTGTCTGGTAATTTCTTTTTATGTTATTTGATGCCTTACTATGTGTTGTATACTGTGGGTAAGTTTCATAAAATTCTACATGTAACGTTTTCAGTAATCGTAATTTTTGCGATTTTTCCTTAATTTATGGTAACCAGTGTAAATAAATTTTCAAATTATTTCAATAAATAGCTCAAAATTTGATTAAACAATGCTAGAAAAATTTAGAGAATATTACATATGAACGCAAGTTGAAATAATTCTAGTGCAAGTTGAAAACGATTAAAAGCTACAAAATTTAACTGGAACATTTCAGTAAAAATTTCCATTGCTCAGTGAGCAAGACAACTAATTCTGAATACTTAAAAAATATTCTTAAATAATATTTTCATGGAGATAAGTGCTCTGCCACTGCATCATGATCTCGAAATTTCGTTGACGCAGTATCATAAATAATGTATATATAATTCAAAGAACTAAAAATAAGTAAAGTTTGTACTTAAAAAGCCAAATGCTTGCGATGAAGCTGCTAAGTATAAAAGTGAGAGATCATATACATTAGGTCGTTTTATTTTTAATTAATTGTTACTTAAAACAGAATTTATTTCAACCATAATTGGAATAAATACAGTCTCCCCGTCTCTGTATTAACAAATGGCCATTTCTATCTATTATACGCCAAATAGATTAAACTTTTTTGCTGTTAGCTCATTTTTTTTCCTTTTCTAAACTTTATCAATTTCTAATAATACCAATTCCTTTTTGCAAATAATTTTACCCACTTAAATAAATTTACTGCTATTTATTGAGTTAAAAATTAATTTTTAATTTCTTACCTAATATTCACATTTTTTAAAATACTTTTTCAAAATTAATAATTTTTTTGGAAAAAGTTAATCTAATTTTTTTTTTCAAATTAATCTAATTTTTTGAATTTAATTTCCAGCTAAATTAATTAATTTTACAAAATCAGTGCCAATTTTATTTTCGATTTTACAGAACTTTATCATTTTTCAGTCTTAACAATTATTACACGTCCAATCAGTTCTTGCATTTTATTTTTCCTTAACTCCAGAGCATCACAGCTGCAGCTCAACTAAGCTCTTTGAGATAATTCACAAGAGTTACTCACTAAGAATTCACTACTTAAATTTTTTACAGTGTCCTAGATTTTTTGCTTCATTCAGATTTTACTTAAAAAATTATTTATTTATTTATTTGAAATGATTAATTCTTTTTGAATTGATTAATTCGGTTTTATTTTCTTTTTCCCCATTTTCGGACATTATATTCCAGGGTTATTACTGTATAGATTACAAACCTTCCATTTTTATCCCTCAATTCAGAAACATTTCAACATATTTTAATTTATTTTATCTCCTAATTTTAAATACATTATTTTATTCGGTTTTTTAGAAATTTTGTTTTGGTTTAAAATTTTATTAATATTTTCACACGTTGCTTTTAATATTTGTTTGGTACATTGCTTTTGTTTTTAAATTAATAAAAATGTTTTTTACCGTTTTTTATGAATAAATATTTTTCGCACATTGCTTTCGATTTACAGAGTGATTATTCAGATTTCGTTCTCTAAAATTTAATTAATTTACTATTTTGGAAATTGCTTACAGATTACTTTTCTTTAAACCATTGATTTCCCTAGTTTTTCACTCAACATTTCTTCTTTTTTTAAATGTTTATAACTTTTTTAGGTGTCACGTCGAAGCAGGTTGCATCTTAAGGATTTTATTTCAAATTATCTGTGTTTTGTTATAATTATTAAGTCTGATATTTCATTTCAAATTATCGATTTATTTCCATATTAAGAAGTTATATAAAGAACATAGGAAGGAATAACAATTTTCGGATTAAAGAAATTCTAATTAAGGTGTTTTACAGTTATCGAATTTCTTAGATTTTTCTTATTAGCCGAGGATTTCAAACTGTGAAAAACGAGCGAATTAAAACACGATATTTTTCAAAAATCTGCTAATTTATCCCAACGGGATTCTTCAGCGCAGTTACTAAGTATGATAAAGCACTTGAAAGGTTCTAAAACTAAATTAAAAAATTTCCAACTTTTTTTAAAAAGCTACTTTGTTACACTTTTAAAATACTTTAATTATCTTCACTTTTTCATTAGCATTTTCTATATTTTTAAAAAATTTTCTAGTTTTTATAATCATTTAGATATAATTAAAAAAATTCAACTTTCATGTAATTCAACATTTGATCTTTAATTTGACTATAAACAACAACTACAAAAAAAAAGTTTCGTTTTTAAAGTGTTTGCTGTTTATATTCAGATAACTTTTCAGTATTCATGCAGTTTGCTGAACTTTTCTGATAAGGGGATTACTTGGAGGGGAAGTGAAATTTCTAAAAAATGGCGAAGTTCATCTCCTTTCTCAGTGACATTGATTTTAAGCTTGTAGAGTCATTAGGATTTTTTGGAAGCAGAAGAATGAAAAATGAGCAAAGCCTTCGCCTGGATTCTAACCCCGAACCTCTCGGTTACGCGTCGAACATGCTGACCACTACTACACCAAGAACACATGCGAAGAAGGCGGGAGAAATACCTTATATACTCCCCTTTATTTTAAAGGGCGAACGGGGATTAAGGGCCCCAATCGCCAAATCGTGGTGGTGGAGAATTATCATCTACTTTTTAGTTTGGGCGCCGCTTTTTAGTTCGGACACATTAGGTTTTTTTCGTAGCAGGAATAAAATGTAGAGACATTAGTTATTTTTTGGAAGCAGGAGGAATGATGAATGAGCAACGCCTTCGCCGGGAATCGAAGTACGGACATCTCGGTTACGTGTGGAGCGTGCTGACCACTACACCACGAAGGCATGCGAAGAAGGCAGGAGAAATACCTTATATACTCCCGCTTTTAAAGGACGACTGGACATTAGGAGCTCCAATCGCCAAATCGTTGTGGTGCAGAATCATCATCCACCACCTTTTTAGTTCGAGCGCCACTTGTAGAGTCATTAAGATTTTTTGGAAGCAGAAGAATGAAAAAATGAACGCCTTCGCCGGGAATCGAATCACGGATCTCTCCGTTACGCCTCGAGCGCGCTGACCACTACACCAAGAAGGCATGCGAAGAAAGCGGGAGAAATACCTTTTTTTTTTTCTTATATTACGTGCTCCGCCCTAAGGGCACTACACGGAAAGCCCCGTGGAGGTCTTTTTAAGGGAAACTGGCTCGTATCCACGTTACACATGGGGAGAACCACGAAAACGCCCATGCAGCCAGCCCGTTCGGCAGGACTCGAACCCTGGACCGAACTACTAGTGTTCAGCGGCTTTTACCGCTCGGCCGCTGGTGGGCCTGGGAGAAATACCTTGTAAACTAAATATGGCATTTTTCAGTTATCGCAAATTCCATAGCTTTTCGTAATGTTTTTCTTCTACAAAATTTGCCACTAACTTTCCTCTTCGCATCCCTATCGTCTATTTCGAAAACGAGACTTCTTAGAAATAAAACTCGGTTATTTGCACAGTCACTAAGATACCGATAACTCAATGATATGAAAATGGATAAATGTATGAAATTTTACACAGCATCTTATTCACAGTTTTTTGTAACAGACGTTTTAGTAGATCGTACATTGCACTTTAACATAATTTTTTTGCTTTTTAAAGTAATTATTGATCGTCTTTGATGTCTCATCTTTTCGTGAATCTCTATCAAAACTCATCACATGGGAAACATCGAGCGTAAAGCCGTTATCTAGGATTTCAGTTACAAAATATATTTATACAGCAGTTTAATATGCATAACTGCGTTAGTCTGATTTTTCATTTCAAATTACGATTTATTTCCATATTAATAAGTTTTTACTTCATTTGCTTAGGAATAATTTTCGGATTAAAGAAATTGTAATTAAAATTTTTTACTGTTACCGAATTTCTTAGATTTTAGTCGAGGATTTCAGACTGAATTAAAACACGAGATCTTTCATAAATCTGTTAATTTCTCCCAATGGGATTCTTCAGCACACTTACTAAATATGATAAAGCACTTAAAAGCTATAGGAATATAGAAAATTTTCGAATAATCCTATGTACAGACAAAAGGTAGGGAAAAACCATTTTCATTGAATTGTGAAAGTAGCAACCACGGCTGTTAACTTTAGGATTTTCAGTATTAAAATTTTCAGTTGATATACTTTGTTGCAAATTTCAGCAGATAACTTCTAGAAAATTTCGGAGAATCAAAAATGGACTTTATTTTTATGACAAAATATACAGTTGCCGGTCACAGTTACGTTATGAAAAGCAATCAAAACGAAGACATGGAATTGCAAGCTGACAGTAGAATGGAATATCATCACCTGAGGGTGGAGAACACATGTGTTTAGTTACGACAGGTGTTGTTACCTCTCACTTTCTGTTTACCTTTCGGGTGAATAACCTGAAATGTCTGGAAATTGTTCAGAGAGGTAGGTGTATCGAAGGCACCTTAAAGAATGCTTTTTTATTTCATTATCGCGATGGTGGATAATCGTTTAGTGCTTGAGAACGCTAAAAGCTAGGGCATATTTAATTATTTTAAAAAGCTATAAATATTCATCGAAAATACTCTGGACATTTCAAAGTAAAACTTTCGCTGTTAAAGTGCTGTATATGCTTATTTGATGTAACATTTATCATCATTATGAAATTTATTTATTGTTTTATTCTGTACAGTGTTGCCACTGCACGGTTTGAAATCCTTGAGTTTGTTAATCAAAAATTCGTTAAAGTTTTTCAAAAAGAAATAGATAACAAAAAAATTCCAAATTTCAGATTCGAACTTCCATGTACCCATATTAGGGTAGAGGAATACGTTATTCAAAATTTGATGGTTCTAGTTAGTTTAGTTTTTTATTTTAGTTGGCTATGAAGCTGGATAGATCTGAAGATCACTGAGCGTTATTAACTTCTCCTCGTTTCCAATCCTTGCAGAACAGTCACTGCTTAGCTTCTTTTTAAGATTGTTGTGACTAACTCACTTGTCTGATCTAATTAGAACGAACACACGAAATTTATCATGGTAAGGAGTACAAGACTACATCTATTATTGGCATAAGCATTGAACATCATGCAGGTGACGGTTCGACTCTCCCCCCCCCCAAGTTCTGCACCAGCTCCCCGAGGGTCTCCCCCTCTTGCTTTTCCACCAAACTACTCCAGAGAACTTGCCTGACCCTAAATTTTGAGTGTTCCCATGGCGCACAGATATCATACATTTACAAACCTTCTCCGGTATTCGAACCTGGGCTCTTCGGTAATACCATCTGGACCGCTTTCCAAGTACAATTCAAATAATGCTCTTCGCAATTAATTTTTTTCGAAAATTCTGAATAAAAAGCCCCTTTTCTCGTATGTTTTGTCTAATACCTAACGCAACTTAATCTGCATGTGTTAGAACTTAATAATTATAGGTGTATTTTTTGCTCACGCTATTTTACGCGATAAACGTACGCATGTTTAGGAATTTATGCATGTCTGGGAATTTATATGACATAAGTTTTTATTCAGAACCAAGAGAAAAGATTTTAAAATGTATAATGAACAACTTGTAACTGTTTCTGATTTTGATGTGTTTGATATTAATCTGATACACTCAGGAAATAAAATTTCAATTTCATTTCATAAAAATGCATTAATGGTGGGAAACATTAATATTTTTATAGATGGGTAAGAATGTAGGTTTTGCTTTTGTGGTCCATTACCATGGAATCGAAATCGACTCAAGGAAATATAAATTAGAAAGTTGTAAGTCTGTGTATCAGGCTGAGATGATGGCCTTAAAAAAGCCGTTATTACGAATTAAAAAAAACTTATTTGTAAAATATGATATTGTTGTTTATTCAGATTTCTTATATGTATTGCAACTCGAACCTTACGAACTTAGAAATACGGGCTATAAAATACGTATTTATATACTGAATTATGTGAGAAATGTCACATTTGTTTAAATTGGGTGACAGCACACACTGGTCATATGCGAAATGAGAGGGCTGACGCCTTAGCAAAGGAAGCGGTTATAAATGATACAGAAAAATATATAGATGTACAGCGTTCTTAAAGAAAGTCAATAAGAATTATGGAAGATTATTACCAAGAAAAATGGAAACTAGCTTGGAGCGGCTCATATAGGAAAAAAGGATGTTTGAATTTGCTAAATATCTCATCAAAGATTAAATGTAGCAATGGTACAGACCTTAAACAAATTATTACGGGACGTGGACGTTTCCTTCAATATCTGAGTCGTTTCAAGATCCAAGAAAATGAGAAATGTAATATATGTAATAAGGCTGGTGATTCGCAATACTTTCTTGAAGAATATTTATTGACTCACTCTGTATCTGGAGCCTCAAATGATTTTCGTAATATGAATATTTATGACAAGAAAATTAACATTATAATTTGTTTATTTTGTGCGATTGTGGTTTTGTGTTATGTTTGTGGTGCAACCATACGATGATGTGTGCGAATGTGCCCTCCTTATTTCAAGTTTGCTTATTAACAACCATTTTATTTATTTAGTTTTTATTCGTTCTTCTTGCTTTCCTTTATATACTTTATGAACAACGGTTCACTTAACCCGTTCAGTGCCGCTCCCGAGTTAACTCGGGTTGAGAAATCGGCACCAGTGTACAGCGCCCAAGTTAACTCGTTTTTCTTTCTGATTGCTTGTTTTGCCTACTGATTTTCTGAAGCAACCAATCATGGAGCAACATTTATCCAAGCCTGTAGCCTCACTTTCAAGCAATAAATATGTTTCCATTCCTTTTCCTTGTGCAATGAATTTAACCGAGTTAACCAAATTAAACCGAGTTAAACACGACACTAAACAGGTTAAGAAATACCATTGAGTTTATATATTAATTTATTCTTGGTTGTTTTATAGTAAATTTTTAGTTACTCGAAACACAGGGCCTGGTTTTCCAAAGCGTATTTAAAAAGAATTTCTACGTTTTTACATGAGTATTAATATCATGGCCGGATCGCTGGATTCTCTTGTTTGTGGTTTTTGAACTGGTAGGTCCATGAGGCGTTTTTTATTAGGAGGGTCGGGCCGTACTACGAGAGCACTGCTGTTGTAACCCAACGTGCTCTACAGAGCGTCGACAAGTTGCCTTGGCCTGCTATATCACCAGATCATTCTTTAATCGAGCACGTCCGACCAAGTGCAACGGGTGTTGAACTCCATCCCACAAACTGATATCCGGCACTTGTAGGACACAATGCATACACGTTTGCATACTTGCCCTCAATATTCTGGCAGCATAATGATTAATAATGTATCGGAATTTCACATTTGAAATGGCTCTTCTGGCGCTAGCTTTAACCTGTGATCTTGAAAATTAAATCCTAACAGCAACATAAATGTAGAAAAGGGACCAAGTTGGAGAGAAACGACGTTCATCGTAGTCACTTTCACCGACAAAAGAGTTGAGATGTAACGGATGACAAGTTCTATAGTAGTTCCTTTAATAATAGTGGTAGGAATGTACGAGGGTAAGTTGAAAAATGAGTTTCCCCTGTCGACTGTAGTCAGAGCTGTGTATGAAAGTCAAAAAATAGAATGAGACATTAAAGATATGACATACTTTTATTTTTCCACATAGGTACCAAGTACATTGAGACATTTGTCATATCGCTTAATAAGCTTCAAAAAGCCCTCCAGGAAAAAATCAGGGCTTTGCATATGGAAGAAGCGTTGAACGGCTTGTTTCACTTCAGTATTGCTTCCAAAGCGCCTTCCCCCGAGATTTTTCTTCAAAGCCGGAACCCCCATGCGTTGTTCCTTGTGTGTCGAGGTCAATTGTCGGGGCACCCATCGTGCTGAATTTTTTCTGTATCGAAGAATGTCGTGGATGATGTTTTGAGCTCGCTCATGTGAGATTCCAAGTTCTTCCGCTACTTCATCAATCGTGATACGCCGGTTCGCTCTAATCATGTCATCCACCTTCCTGACATTTGCATCTGTAGTGGCCGTGCGCTTCCGTCCAGCTCTCGGTATGTCCTCCATTTGCTGACGTCCATCACTGAATGTGCGACACCATTTGCTCCGACATCACACCTGGCCCATAGACTTCCACGAGGCGGTTATGAATTTCTGTTCCTGATACTCCACGTACCCATTCATAGCGGATAACCGCTCTCACTTCCTCCTTTGACCACGAATTCAAAACGCACCTTCTCTCCATACCTACCGGGGCTCAAATGAGAGGCTGGTCTCCGCTTTGCGCAGGCACTGCAACAGCGCCATCTGCTTGATTTGCAGCGAGCTCTACCCAATGGTGTATCGGTGACTTGCGCGTTTTCCTGCTGTGTTGCCTTTCGCCCATAGCCGTTCAACGCTTCTTCCATACGCAAAGCCCTGAATTTTTCTTGGAGGACTTTTTGAAGCTTATCAAGCGATATGACAAATGTCTCAACGTACTCGTACGAGAATAATAAAATAAAGGTATGTCATATCTTTAATGTCTCATTCTATTTTTTGACTTTCATACACAACTCTGACCACAGTCGAAAGGGGAAACTTATTTTTCAACTTACCCTCGTACAATATTCCTCTATTCCTTTAAAAACAATTTATTACTTTTTATGATATCGGATTTCTAACTTGGCAAGTTTTAATTATCAATAAATTGCATTAAAAAATTTTAGTTCTCCAATTAGAAATTAACTTGTCAAGTTAGAAATCCGATATCAAAGAAAGTAACAACCGGTAGAAAGTAGTGCTGATAGCAGGGCAAGGGGAAGAGAAGATATGTTTATTTCAACTTCCGGAGGCACATGGTCAAAAGACTAATGCATTAAAAATGAAAGTTCATTTACACGAAGTTAAAGCAAGTTGAAATTGCCATATATATTATGTGACTAGCATAATATGCTTAATTCTTTACTAAACCCCAACCCTTCTCAGTTTGCACTTAAAAACTTCATATTTATATAAACGAAGGAAGGACTAGTATTATCCTAATGGATGCGCGGAGATTAGCAAAAATTCCTTCTGTTTCTGTTAACACTTTTTTTTTTTTTTTTTGTTTTCTCCTTGGCACAGAATTGAGAAAAGTTCGAATTTTCAGCTTTTACGTTACTACTTTAATTGCGTAATTCTTCGAAATTGATAGATAAAATCAAAATCTCCAAAAATTATATTTTAAAAATGCATTTTTTGTTTGTGATTGAAGAAGTTGGCTCGTGAAGAGTTGTTATCGAAATGAGCTAAAACGCTTGTCATTGGAATTAACAAATGAAGTTTAAATTTTTGCTTTTCTAAATTACTGTTGCGTGATGACGGGTTCGCCATAGATTGAATGCACACAGCTAGCTTCATAAAATTTATTTTGCCAAAAGAAGCAGAGCTCCTTCATAGTTCTGGAACTCTCCACACATATAGTTGTACAACTCTTCAGATGACCACAGAGTACAATCAGTAATTACACTTCAAACTACTAAGAATATTGTTGCGTTATACGAGTTCGTGGATTTGAGAGTATCCGATGAAAACACGATGCAGAACAATAAAAAGCACAATTTATTTACAAGAATCACTATTTACAGCACAGTTCCAAAATTGCCTTTAAAGGCGTCGAAAATCTACAATAAATACGCCGAAACAATCAGCAACACAGCTTCAGGCTGTAACTGTAAAGGTAGCTTCACGGCAACACTAAACTTATAATAAACACCGTGGAACAATCACCAAAACTGGCAAGCTATACTGTAAAGGTAGCTTCACGGCAACACTAAACTTATGATAAACACCGTCGAACAATCACCAATACACTGTCAAGCTATACTGGAAACGTAGCTTCACGGCAAAGCGCTATCTGAATCGCTTTCCGTTCACAAAACTCTCGCGTAGCTTAGCACTCACAGTTAGCAGTTATTCTCACAATGCCGGCTCTAAGAAACGCAGGGGTTTATATAGCTTTTCCTTAGGTTCCACAGGGTTCGAGAAATATCTCGACAGGAAGTTATTCTAGAAGCTTCCCGATTGGACCATGGGATGTCGCCGATTTGGTCGCCAAATGGGCAATAAAGTCGCCAATCTGGCAACCCTACCATACACTATTTTATGGCAACCCTAGTGCTATGCCGGAAAGCTTACATACAGGCGCAACTGCCGAATTTTTCGCAACAATATTAAATACAGCGCAATGCGAAACGCATCTAAAGAGCGACGTTAACCCATAAAAATCAACAACTACTCAGAGTAGATGCTCACTTCGGTCTTATATAGTTTTCACCCGGACGCCGAGATAATTCTAGTACTTTCTGCTTCTCGAACTTACCGGAAGGCATATGAAGGCCGAATACGGTTACAGTTACACAGCATCAATTATTTTTTTAATTATAGTATCCGTTACAGTTATACAGAGATCGGAACGAAATGTCACCCATTTTGGCGAATTCTCGTCAATTTCGTAGACAAAAGTAAGTCTTAAAAACCGCTGAGATCTCTCGCCAAATTAGAGAGATAGTCATTTACCCAATGTTTAAAAGGACTTGCCGCTGTATTTTTACTTTTTGGGTAGAGTATCATTCCTCTAGATTTTCATGTTACATTGTACATAAAAGTACAGTTTTACACTAAAATCACCTATCTAGGTACAAAATTCGTAACAGTATTTGTTTAGTTTTTGTAAGCTCAGCAAAGAATTAATCATTTATTTTATGAACATCATTGCCGTAAAAATTATCAGTAGAAATTAATAGAAAATAATAAAAGGATTAAACTGTTAAAGGCAAAAAAGTATTAAAATGTTAATACCGATTGACAGATACGCTTAAACTTTCACTCACTAAAACAGAAAATCTCGGAGGAATCTCTAACTGAAAAGTCTTCCTCAAGTTTTTCTTTAAGTTGCTTTACTAATACGATACTACTCAGTCCCACACACAAAACTTCAACGTTTTACGACTAATCATTTTTGAGATATTCGAGAAACTTACATACATATGTAAGTACAGGCATCACATAAAAACCCCTTCTGAATCCATTTTAAATATACTTTAGCATCCGTTTTGGAAAAAATAGTCTTTTATTCTGTGTGTACGTACAGATATCATGTAATAAAACGTCTAAATGGATTTGAGTGCGGTCAAAATAGATATTTTCGTTGAAACATGCGATTCGAAATTTTTCGTGGTGCAATACCTGCTTTCCTCCGTACAAGGAAGTAAACATAATATTTTCATACATCTTACGTTGGCAGCTTGACAGTTTAACGAAAATTGCTTAAATTTCGTTTGTAAAGCAGACGGGTCATATCGTTGACCCTTCGAAATCGTCCAATTTTGAGTTGAACTAAACTTCAGTTTTCTAATCACTTAAAGCTAGGTAGAGGCTTTTGAGGCTCAGGGAGAGGACAGATAGAGAGAAAGAGACAAGCAAATTTTTTCTTTCTAAAATTATTTCTAGCTTTGCGCTAGAAATATAATTTAGTATTTAGTATTCGAAATTAAATGGGAAATTTTATTTAGCCACAAAATATTTCCTTGCTTCTGAAGCATTTTGTATAATCCTTAATTTAGTTGAAATAGAAAGTTTTCTTGCTTCTGAGCGTTCCCTATAATTTTTATTTTAAGTACACTGCGAAAAAAAAAAGACAGTTCTATATCTCCCGTTCTACTGGGCCGGTTGGCGAAATTCAAATTGCGTTTTTCACGTCTCGAAAGCGTGACTTAGGATATGTGTTAGATTTATGTATAACGTCATTCTAATATAAATATTTTGACACAAAAACGGATTTTTTCTGAAATAACATACCAATTTTTTTTCCATATTTTGAGTCTATGACTCAAATTATGCCTAAATGTTAAGTTTTGTAAAATTTGGTGCGAAATTTACGCAGAAATTCATAAATTTAACTTGGCGACTTTTTTCAGTTTGAGCCAAGAATAATTCACTTGGCAAACTTCTTAATATGTGGCAACCTATTTCCCTTCCCTTCCATTGTGCAAAGTAGGAAAAAAAGTCATATCGTTCCTGCCATTTTATATTATGGATGAGAGGGAAAAAAATCGCATCGTTCTACTTTCAAATAATTTTAACAAAGTGTGTAAACCACATTTTCGTTATTATCGCTTTCAACAAGTATGCCAAATTTCAAAATGAGCCAATATATAAATTCACGTATATCTTCGGAAATTTTTAATAAAAAGCTCTCATTTTTTGCAGGTAGGCTTAGAAATAAATCTACTTTAAGATGACTGTAAAAATTTTATAGGTTATAATTCAAAAGTTTTTTGTAAAAATTTATAAAAATGATTTAAAAATTCAAATTTTAAAAGTAAATCATAAAAAATGGGTGAATTTTGTTTGGAATGAACCTAAATTTCGAACTGTATAAGAAGGGATCAAATAAGTTTCATAAAAAAAGAGATATTAATAAATATATATCAAATTCAATTAACACTGAGGAGCTAAAATTTTGACAGCTAATTTTTGAAAAACTACTAGTGCGATTTTTACGAAACTTGGCAGTTTGGCATTATTTGAGTCATAAAATACAAATATGGAAAAAAATTGGCATGTCATTTCAGAAAAAGTCCGATTTTGTGTCAAAATACCTATGTTTGAACAATGTTATATATAAATCTAATACATATCCTAAGTCGCGCTTTCGAGACATGAAAAATGCAATTTGAATTTCGTCAATCGGCCCAGTAGAACGAGAGATATAGAACTGGTCCTTTTTTTTTTTTCGCAGTGTACCTTAAAGTTTACCAGTTGCTTAAACTTTAGAGAAATTTTAATAAATTATATGCAGCTCTGTTTCTTTCCCGCAGATTCATGCTGATACTTGACCTGAATTTATAAACAGAATTCATAAAGTAATCCGTATTTGTCTGTAAAACTCAGTTATGTGATTAAAGAGATAAAAATTTTCTTAGAAAATAGAAATTAATCGTGATTAAAAACTAGTTAACGATTGAAAAACATAATTGTAAACTCCAAAGTCGAAAAATCACACGTTATGTTATTTGAAACAAACGGGAGGGTCTCTGATTATGAATTATTACGTCATCTTACGAAGGCTTAATGTGACACAACGCTTAAACCCAGAAACAGAACTCAACAATTAGTTTCTTATCAATTAGTGAATTATAAACTATAACCTTCAAACTCTCGTTTCGAAACTTCTTTAGCAATTTCCTTTTCCGAAAATCACGATCCATTGTCACTGTATTTGTACCCAGGGATAAATAGAGAGAGCCTCATCTAAGTCCTGATTTGTACCACTGTCATTACACTTCCGTTCGTATTAACTGAAGTAATACATCTTTCTGTACGCGACAGATGGCAACCGGAATTTTCAGGAAAAACTACAACTCTTCATTCATGGAAATTCCAGCACTGTTCGAACACTAATTATCAATGGTATAGTAGAAATATCTTCCTGGGACCACTACCTGCGTA
Source organism: Stegodyphus mimosarum (assembly GCA_000611955.2). NCBI lineage: Eukaryota > Metazoa > Arthropoda > Arachnida > Araneae > Eresidae > Stegodyphus > Stegodyphus mimosarum. The sequence goes on from KK120118.1 coordinate 43,271, forward strand.
ACAGCTTGCAAACGAACCAACCACGCATCTAAATTGCAACCGGAGATTGCGGGAAACCTCCTAAGAGTTCTGCTGATTGTTCAAGTTAGGAGAGGTAATAGCCGAAGGGCTCATTTAGCGAGAGACAAATTTGTTTGTATTTGAGTCTGTTGAAACTGAATGGTATGTCTATACTTCCTTCAGGCGACATCTGTGGAAATGAAGAACAAGAAAGGAGAAAACGAGATCTTGGAAGACATGGGTGGAGAGCGAAAATGTTATTTTCTCAAACACTGAATTTCACTGTAATGGAAACTGAATGTTAATTGAAATGTTAACTGAAGCTTGAAGTTTGCAATAAGCTTATGCTGTTTTAGACTGTGATTTAAGAAGTTTACGTTTTGCACCATATGTTATTAGACTGAAGTTTCAACTTCGTGTAACTTTTACTTCCAGAGATTAAAAAATACTCGTTATTGATCTTCAAATTATGACGCTTTAAATCCTATTCAACTTAAGGTTATTATCGTCTAAATTAACATCTTCGATATGTAGTAAATCATATCTGTGTGATGCGACTTATCTTACTTGTTTGACAAAAACATCAGAACAAGCCCACGAAATTCATCGTGGCAAGGAGAGCAAGATGACGCCTGTCGTTGGCAAGGACCTTAAGCACCATATAAGTGTCAGTGTGACTTGTTCCAGTTCCGCCCCAAATTCTGAAGGAGAGGACCTCTCGGAAGGTCACCCTTCCCCCTCTTCCTCTACCACCAACCTCTCGAGGGGCTTTCGGCTCGCCGCATATTTAAAGTGCCCTTATGCCACACAGACATTACCCATTTACAAACATCCATGCCTTCTGGGGGATTCGAATCCGGGCCGTTCGGTATCGCAGTAGGCTTCGTGTTTGCATTTTTACTTCAACTGTCACTTTCGAGAAAGAAGTCAAAACAAACAAACAGAGACACCGAGAAAGAAAATTGCTCTAACTATGAAAGTGGAACGGAATTTGTAGTTGTTGATAGTTTGTAATGTATCCAAATAATCTTGCTTAAGAATCCATATAGTCTAGAAGAATAGTCTAGATTCCGTACATTCTGAAGTACCTGAATTGTCGAAGTGAAATTTAATAAACATTTTACTTAAGCGTAGACTCTTCTAAACCATTCCTATTATACCTTTGAAAAATTTTTATTACATTTTAATACCAATTTATATTAGTTTGAGACTATATCTTTTTTCCAGAATGGTTAGACTTTTATTTGAACTACGTTTAATTCGGACCCAATTAAAATAATATTTTAATTTTAAGAAATAATTTTTGTAAATTTTTTAAAACGATTGTCATTCTTACACACCCATTGCTATTTCGCTAAAAATCTTGCTACAACTTATTCACTGAAAGTTCTTATTTAGATCTGGAAAAGAACTTTACTGAATATTGATAGAAAAATTTGACTTTTACAAAACATCTTAGTTTTGTAATTATCTATACTAATCTTTTATTGACAGAAATATGTACTGACAGATATAAATGAAATATACAAATGTCAACTTTGAAAATGGTCAAATTAATCTTTATTTTGAAAATCTATCATTAAGGATTATTTAAAAAAAACTATTATTTAAAATCGTCATCAAATGAAGACCGTTTCAGCCATTTTAAAAACTCATCTATAACCAGGCACAAATTATAAATGCACATATGCTCTTTATTTTCATGTGCTTGTTATAGGCCCTTTCCACCTTTGCCAAAAGAAAGAGATGTATATTCTATCTCACGCGTAAATTAATCATTATATAAAATTCATAATTCCATTTTTCTCCAAAAACAAAGGGAACACACATAACTTTATTATGAAGTCTAAATTTAAAATTATGTTAATTACAAGCTGAAAATATTTTATTTTTTTTTAAAGCAGAAGTCAGAAGCATGCTATTGCACTGATAAAAATAAAAAGTAATAGAAAAAATGATGAGTAAAACTTTAAGAAAAAGTATGGCAGAGGCAACTGAAAGACATTTTTTCATTCTCGTATTGGAAGTTGTAACAGTTCTTATCGTTCTTTTTAACAAGACTGCATTGGGCAGCTTTCATCCATGTTTTCCAACATTTACACTTCTATCCGGTTTTCAGGGAAATCAGTATATCAAAGACAATTAAAGATCACATTGGTCAAATAGGAAATGAAAAAGCTGATAGTATTGCAACATTCATTATACATTTTTGTAATTTATATTTTATACTCATTGTATTGATTTAAATCACTATGTAAATTTCATTTCATCTAAAATTTGATGCAATATTTAATAAAATCAGAATATTAATGTATTTATCACATGGAGCTTGCTTACAGAGGTATTTCACCCCTTCTACTATGTATTCCTCTTAGAAAAAAGATCAGTTACATTGGGTCACATAGTTACATTGGGTTACATACAGGTCAGTGGATACATACGACATATTAATTTCTGGGAAAGCTAGATGTGTCACATTTAGAAAATCGCTTATCAGGCTAAAGCTAAATGATTGAAAATGATAATTTGCTTATATTTTTCGAAAAGATATAACACTAAATGATATAACACTAAAGATATAACACTTTTTTCAAAACTATACTAAAGGTTTTGTACGTATTTTCCCACTGGGATCAAGTATCGTCTGTTTACATAGTCCTTAATTCCTATCAAAATTAAACTTTTAAAAAACGTTTTTGAAATTTTCAGCCTTAAGCTTTCATCGCACATATTTGTATGGTTCTTGACTAAATCCATGTTTTAAATCCACTCTTCAATGGATTCGTAGCCTTTTTGGTTGAAACAACTGATTTTTCTGCGTCGCCCCTTGCTTCTTATTCTCGTTCTGTGATTCAGTTATAACGTATTTTTTAATGATAATCTGATTTCATTTCTTAGACTTGGAAAGAATTGCACACATGTGATTTCATTAAGCTCCTTATAATATACAAAACCACGGTAAGCTGAGTATATTGCTAAAACAGGAACTTACTGAGCAACGAAAATCGCTGAAAAAAAATCATCGCAATGCAACATGCAAATGTTTATCCTGTGCCAAATTTTTTAGTATATGGCATCAGCGATACCTTTTATTAGTTAGAATAACGGTGCAAAATATGTGTGTAAGTAACTTGCTAGATATTTGGGAATTCACATAAGTTAGATATTCAGAAAATTACATCTGTTATAACTATTATAAAATTAGAATAAAGATATAAAGTATTAAGAAGTATGTTGCTTTAAAACCGCATAGTTGTTTTAGTAATGAGTTTGAATTTGAGAAAGCTTATTAATAAATAAGAAATTGGGTTGGACTTCTAAAAACAGCACCTCCGAGAAACAAATTTATCACATCACTTGAATGATAAATCCGCTGTTAGCGCAACGTAACATAATTTGTCACTGACAAAAAAATCGAAAAGATTATGTTTTTAACATCAAAAACTAGTGTTGCTTCGAACGAAAAACGGTAAAAACAACGGAGTAAATGGAGCTTTCATTAGGGACAGAGACGACCAACTTCCATTTTTTCCATCTTCTAGAAACAAATTAACTTTTGTTCTCCCCCTTCACTCCTACTCCATACCCGTATGAGACGCACGTAACTAGGAACCCATCCCTAACGAGTGTATGAGTGAGTGTACATAACCTGGTCAAATTACCCGGGCGTGTGTCGTCCATCATACAACATCCCAGCCCGAGCAATCTGCGTTAGTCCTAAAACTGGTATTAACCTGTCACAAGACTAACGTATGCGTGGCCTCCTACCTGTGATTAGCGGGGTCCCTTCGCGCCCCCGGCCGGCCCCTAGACAGGAAGGCACCTTCACCTCGGGGCGGGATCCCGGCGTGACCGGGCGTTCGTTAATTTTACTTTATTCGGCAAATTATTATTGAATACTTCCTTCAGACATGATATGGAAGATTTTCATAAGGAAATGTGTATGCTTTTCGAAATATTAAAATATTCAATAATTATTTGAACTTGGTACGGCGAATCTTTTTACGATATATAATTTACTCATCATTCGAAGAGCATAGTTTTTTTTAACCATTAAGTGTCAAATATTATACTTGTTGTACTAACTTTTATTTTACATTAGCATCAATTTTTACTATGAGAAAAATATGAGAGGCTTCAGAAAAAATTTCTCAGTTTTGTTTCAGTTTGTATGGAACATCAAGCGATGAACTGAAAATAGTTTATGTGGTGATAATACGTGACACTTTGGCCATTTTTATCTCCTTGTACAAAGGAAGTATTGTAATCGCGAAAAATTTCGGATATCACATTTCAACGAAAATATCCATTTTGGCCGCTATCGAATGCAATTTAACGAAGCGTTTGAGTGACATCTGTACGTAAGGACAGAATAAAGATTCTTTCTCAAAAATATATATATATATATATATAACTGATTTAAAATGAATTCTGAAGCGAATTTTACATGGCTTGTACTCTGTACGTCTGTATACGCATGTACGTACGGAAGTATGTATGTATGTATCTCGCATAACTCAAAAACGAGTAGTTTCAGAACGTTAAAACTTTGTATATAGGGCTGCTAGAACTTGTAGATCTGCACTTCGCATTTTGGTTGTAATCGGCCACACGAAAAAGGGTATAGATTTATGTATATATATATATATATATATATATATCCACTTCGTTACTCGGCTTCGTGAGCTCAGTGTTTTTATACTTATATGTTGGTAAATTGTGCATTTTTTGCTTTAGAAATCATTGAATTATGTTGCTTTCATCTTCCGGTTAAGGTATTTACGCCATAAGTAAATATGCATGCAGTTGTAGAATTATCGACAATTTAAAGGTTGTTTAAGTGTGGCTAAGCCTAATCATTTTTCTCATGGCGGACATATTTGTTTATATTTGAAACCTAGGAGGATACTGATTTGTTGCCAATCTAGAGAAACTAAGGTTGGCAACAACAAAGCTAACGCCTTCTTTTATTACTGCGAATTAAATCATGCTTAATCCATTCTGGAATTTATTCGAAGAAATAATCGTTTAAGATTTACTTCGCAATTTTTAATGTAGATATTTTGAGTTTTATGTATTTTTGCCTTGTTGCGCAGTGTCAAGTAAATTAATATACTGAGAAATACTAAATCGTGTGTGAAAAAGTGTTTTTTGTTTGTTTGTTTGCTTAATTTCTTTTATACATTGTTTAGATTTATGGCTAAGCCTAATAAATTATTTTTAGCATGGCAGAAATATTTGTTTACATTTGAAACTTACCAGAATAGTGGATTTGTCGTCAGTCTAGAGCAGGGGTCGCCAAACTTTTTTGATCATCGGCCCCTATATAATTTTTCGAAATCTCCATAGACCCCCACAAAGGTAATTTTCAGGTAATTTTCAGGTAATTAAAATAAAACTATATATTAGTCTAAATATTTAATAAATCAGAAACAGTAAGTAAAGTAGCTACAGATTTTTTACTTCTTAATGAGATGAGTGTGCCTGGTGTTTCTTGGCAAGGTTCGCTATATTGGGTTCGAAATTAGTCAATTTTAACCGTAAATCCCCTCGAAGCTCCACATTTAATTTATTTCTGTTTTTAGTTAAAATTGAATTAACGTGACTGAAACCGGCTTCAACCATATACGAACTTGGAAACGCCAGCATAAATGGCTGAACCATTTCGTAAAGTTTCACATATTTTTGCTTTATATTTATATTAGTCCAAAATTTATGTATTGTCAAATTTTTAATAAGCGTTTTTGCTTCAAGATCGGACAATAGTTCAGCAAGCTCATCTTGTATGTTGATGTCGACGTTATCAATTTGCGCCGAAAATGGCGCAATAATCCAATCAGGGATGTCGATGTTTTCCAAATCAACAAAGCGCAGTTTAAAATCGTCACGGTATACATACGAAAACACATAAGGAAAAAAGGGGCAGATTGTTTTCTGATTTATTATTTTATTTTCTATGAAGAATATAATATTAAGTCAATTATAAAAATATTTTAAATTTTTACGTACGCAGTTAGATATGTGTGATTTGCGTATTAAGAACTGTTTTTCCTTCGAGTCCCAATAGACCCCCATTCGACCCCTTGAGTCAGATAGACCCCTACTGTTGTTAAATAGACCCCTAGGGGTCTATATAGACCACTTTGGCGACCTCTAGACTCTAGAGAAACTAAAATTCGTAACAACAAAGATAACGCATTCTTTAATTATTGCGAATTAAAGCATACTTAATCCGTTCTGGAATTTATTCGAGGAAATATGTGTTTAAAATTTACTTCGTAATTTTTAATATTGATATTTTGAGTTTTTATGTATTTTTGATTTGTCGCGAAGTGAGAACTGAATTAATTGAATGAATGAGAAATACTGAGTCGTCTGTGAAAAGTTGTTTCTTTCCTTTTTCTTTTACTTTTTCTTTTTCTTTTTTTTTTTTTTTTTTTTTTTTTAACACATAGTTTTAGATTTATTATAGTTTTTGAATAGAGCATGCGGCAACGGTTAGGTAGGTCATGATTAGGTAGGTCTCCAGATGATGTGCATAATTTTGGTGCATTCTGATGAGATATAAAATAAATGAGATGTAACGCTATTAAGTGAAACTAGCGCCAGATTGTCGGTGTGGTAAACTAAACAAATATAGTAAATCATAAAGAGTGCATTGATTCTATTGTGGTTTATGCGCTATCGACGAAGTAGATTTAATTCAATCCAATAAGTTTAAATGAAATGCAAAATGCGTATAATTTAACATTCCGTACAAGGAAGTCATGTGGTGTACACATCAGATTTTTTTTAATTTGATATTAGTCCAAATAGTCATAACCTGCCTTTATATACGATCTGTCAAGGGTATCAATAATAACGGTCCGCTGTCATTAATGGTGTCAGCACTTTTATATATACCCTTTTATATACTTTCAGCATTATCTTCATTACAGGTGTTGGCATTTTATGTTGTGCCCCAGCTGTGTAATGAGGGTTTTAGTTTGTTATTAAATTGCTATCAGCTCACACTCTCCCTATATCTTGTTCAAATTTTTAGTCGTTAATAAAATACTTTTATTCATCCACTCAAGTTTAAATACATTTTTTTAAACTTGTAGTGGATTACACTTGATGTTAATATAGTTTATTCTCATATTAAATTTTTTTGCA
>KK120118.1:50445-62665 GCA_000611955.2 Stegodyphus mimosarum
TGTATTTTAATTTTTCTTTGTTGACCAACTGACCCAGGAATTGACTTTAATTTTTTTATTTAATTATGATTTAATTTTTAATCGTTAATAAAATACTTTTTATTCATCCACTCAAGTTCAAATGCATTTTTTTAAAACTTGTAGTGGATGACACTTGATATTAAGAGTTTATTCACATATTAATTTTTTTTTTAATTTTTAATTAAAAATTTTTTTTAACCTTTCAAATTTTTCTTTGTTGACTTAAGTAGGAAATGACTTTAAAAAAATTTCCTGATATTACTTGTTCATATTAATAAGCTAAATGAAAGTCGTCCTTGTGCAAATGCGTTCCAATATAAAATGTGCCTGCGCCATTATGAACGTTGCTTTCTTCAAATTAAAAACTTACACGTTAATACTGAGACATTCTTGTGAAATTGTCTACTTTGGAGCGTTAGTAGTGTATTTCCAAAAAGACACTGGCATCTTTATAATGGGACCGCCAAAATGTAAGGGGAAAAAGTATTAAAAGTACAGTCTCCGTATCGTTAATACGGAGCAATAACATTACGAAAGCATAAATTCACCAGCAGTTTTGCAAGGCTATTAAAGCATCCTATTTTGGCCTTAACAACTACCACAAAATAATAGCCAAAAGGAAATCAAACGTAATTTCTTATAAACCACCTTTAAGTAAAATTTACATTTCTACTTAAGTTAGAAGCCGCTCAGGCGGTATAGTGGTTAGGGGAACCGGCTACGATACCAAAGGGCCTGGGTTCGAATCCCGGAGACGGCATGTCTGCAACTGTCCGTCCCTTCATAGGAGGCAAAGGTGGTCCACCTATTAGGTGCCTCCATAATAAAGTGACCACCACCTCTGGCCTTAGTAGTGGCCAAGCCGAAGTCGGCTGAGGGCCAGCCATTGGGAAAAAAAACAACTTAAGTTAGAAGGAAGTTATTTGAAGTTAGAAAGACTTTATTGAATATACACATGTATGTAATGATATAAGTTCAGTCACAAGATGCTGTTCTTATTCTAAAGAATTTTACATTTGAATCGCTTTTACTGTCAGGAAATGGAGTAAAAGGGAGTAAACTGTAACTGCTTCGTAATACATTCCTGGCTGTTCTTTATTATTTATAAAAAGACTAACGATTTTTTACCAGGTGCTTTATACATAGCATAAGAAATATCTTTTTAATGAAAAATGCTTGATTATATTCATAAAAATTTCCAGTTGAATGTATTATAAATTAAACATTACAAAATTATATTAACTAATTTATTAAGATAGAATTAAACTCAAGGTCATGATCATTAGGTATTAATGACCCATATATTAACGGTCACTTGCATGGCTAAACTGTCAAAATTAAGTTTAATTTAAGGATTCTGCTGAGTTCAGGTTTATGATTAGCAGAGAAATGCAACTGACTGTCACTGAAGTATAGTATGCAGAAGTTTTAATTAATACAAATAGATTATTAAAGTAAAATCAAGTTGAAGGTCAGAGTTGGCCCTCAAGGCCGACGACCTTCATGATGGTAAGCATTGTTGAAAAGTGCGTTTATTGTGTTCATATTTTTCAGTTTGTTAGAGTTTTAGGTTGATCTGATTTGAAAAATAAAGATCGTATACTTTCCCAAATGGTTAACACTCTGAGAAGAGTCTAAAAGCACTCGCAAGGCTACGTAGAATATAAATTAGACTCCATGTTTTATGCCGTGCAAGTCGAATGGGTGATAAATGGATTCGAATGGATATATATACTGCCTTCCCAAAGTTATTAGCAGTTCGTTAACAATATCCAAGAAAGTCTATCAATGTCCAGGAGAAGTCATTTGTCCGATTTGTTGAGGGGGCTGGCGATTGGATGGATGGAAATGGGGATGTCACAAACTGATGCTACTAAGTATCTCAATGTCTTTCGTAGTGTGGTCCACCAAGTGTGGAATTAGTTTGAATCCGAGGATTATGTGTCTAAAAAACATGTTCCAGGCACACCAAGTGTTACAACACCTCCGGGAGACAGTTATTTTGGTCCGAAGAAGGAACAGCATTACTGTGCCTTAGCTCACGCCAGATTATTTAAGGCAACAGGATGAAGAATCTCAGTTAATACAGTGCGCAGACACCTGCGCAGCACAGGTCTGCATGCTAGACGACCGGTTGTTTGTGACCCCTTGACAGAAGCGTTTATGTTAAGCAAGAGAACACGACTCTTGGATCAGTCAACAATGCGTGTCTGTTCTCTTCACAGACGAGTCCAGGTTCACACTGGAGAGTGATTCAGATCGTCATCTGATCTGCAGGGAACAACGCAGAAGATACAACCAGTTCTCCATTGTGGAGCGACACAGTTACAGAGATGTGGAATAATGGTTTTGGCTAGGATCTCTCTCGGGGATCACACTGACCTGCATGTGCTCCATGGAGGAACTTTGACCGATGTGAGATATCGAGACGAGATCCTTGATCAATGTATCCCCCCATATGCTGCTGCTATTGGTTCTGGATTACTTCCGATGGATGACAATGCTCGACCTTTCCCACCTAGGGTTGCTGAAGAATATACTGTGGGTCACGGTATGGAGCAGATGGACTACCTGTTGCTATTTTGTTCTCTTCCAAGGTCGTTAGATGAGCTTGAACAAGAATTACTCCGTGTCTGGTCGTTGCTTCCTATTTTATTGACCGACAACTTATTTGACAGCATGGAACGACACTGCCGCCAATGTACTGCAGCTAGAAGTGGACACATTCCTTATTAGAACCCATTTTTGTAATTTCACAACCAAATATTTCCTCAAAAACCTGTGATGTACTGTTTCTCCAAGACTAGATTTCTGTGCCAAAAGTGAATTTTTTTGATGTAATTCATATTTGTGTTGGACTTTAGAAATATGCTTTGTCGCATTCATTAAACACATGTTTAATGAACATATCCTCTAAATTTCTTGATTCTATGTTGCTTCATTCTCAAATTAGACACAAGAAACATGCTGTTTTTTAACTTTTGGGCGGCAGTGTATATTATACCACCCTTCACCGTTACCCGGCTTTGCCGTTACCCGACCTTTATTTTCGCAATCACTGCTCATAGCCACTAACATCAAATTAAAAAATCTGACGTCTACATCATGTGACTTTCTTGAACGGAATATTAAATTATACGCATTTTTTCTTGCATTTCATTTAAACTTATTGGGCTGAATTAAATCTACTTCGGCAATAGCACATAAACCACAACAGAATAAATGCACTGTTTGAAAATTCACTATAGTTGTTTACTATAGGGACACTGTGGCGCTCACTTAACAATGTTACATCTCAATCATTTTATATCTCAGAATGCACAAAAAATTTTACAAATCTGAAGAATTATCTAATCGTTGCCACATGCTCTATTCAAATACTGTAATAAATGTAAAACGATGTGTAAAAGAAATTAAACAAACAGAAAAAAGATAATTGAATAAAAAAACCAGTTTTTCACGAACGATTCAGTATTTCTCATTCAATTAATTCAGCTCTCACTTCCCGACAAGGCAAAAATACATAAAAACTCAAAATATCTGTATTAAAAATTACGAAGTAAATATTAAACTCTTATTTCCTAGAATAAATTCCAGAATGAATTAAGCATGCTTTAATTCGCAATAATTAAAGAATACGTTATCTTCTTTGTTACGAAGCTTAGTTCCTCTAGATTGACAACAAATCCACTATTCTGGTAAGTTTCAAATGTAAACAAATATTTCTGCCATGCTAAAAATAATTTATTTGGCTTAGCCGAACTTAAACAACCTTTAAATTGTTGACAATTCTACAAATATTGCATGCAGATTTACTCATGGCATAAAAACCTTAAACGGAAGATAAGAACAACGTAATTCAATTATTTTTAAAGCAAAAAGACATAAACAAGATTTGTTCCTTTTTAGAAAAACTAAAACCAAACTCAAAACTCAGAAATAAAAAAAAAAATTCCTGGAACTTTTCTGACAAAGAATGTATTTATTGTACATGAAATATATTAAATTATTAATTAAAATTCAGCGTGCAGAATAGAAACAGCATGGAAGTAATTAAAGATTTCTCAAAACATTTCTAATGATAAAAGTACAAAACATACAATCACAGAACGCGAGAGAGTGTGTATGTATGTATGACGAACATGTTTCGTCATTATACTAGATTCCAATGGAAATATAAATTTGTGGTCTTAAAAAAATGGAGAGGTTTGTATGCTGCGCTCCCTGGAATCGTAAAATGTAACTGTATGCAACTTGTGCAAAGGGTCGATTGATACACTTTGGAGTTCTTGTAAAGAAGCATGATTGTAATATTTCTGTGGTCTACTCAAAGTTTAAATGTTTAATTCAAAAGCTTTTCCGCAGTGGAACTTATCAATCTTATTTCTGTTGCTCAGTTGCTTTTCAATACCCTCTTACTGTCTCTTGCACCAATAATGCCTTTCATATCTCGTCAGCGCCCATCAGTATAAGATAACGTCCACATTGCAAAACTATGTTACAGGAGAACCGCAGGAAATTATACATAATATTCATGCTCATATGCCCAATTACCATTTTGTCTTCCATAATAGCTTATTATTGTTATAAACATTTTGTCTATATTCATTCTGTTATCTCCCAGGACAGCTCATTGACAATCCCATTAATCTTTGAATTAGCATCAAGTTGTTAAACTTTATTCTTGCCTTGTTTCTAGTGTCACTTGCAAAACAGCTTCTTTCATACAGCCATTGTTAAACCAACGATTAGAAAAATAAAACGTGAGAAAGCGACGACCGTAGACATACAAAACATAAATTCATTCTATTCTGTTAAAACTCAAACAATCGACTTGTAATGCGGGAAACCAAATCATTCGTCTTGAACGATTAGAGTTCGAGACAACAAATTCTGAGGCCTTTAGCATGCTGCGAAAACTACAACACGCAAGATGCTCAAACGATACATAATATCTAACAAGAAAATCTGCCGCTAGTTCAGTCAATAAAAAATAATAATCCGTTGCTTTTTGCGTGAGCGAAAAGCTTCTAAAAGTTTCTAGCTTTCTCTTTTTATCCCCCTTTGGAGAAGAAGGGTGATTGTAAGATAAGGATTACTGCTGGAAGTCTCCGGACATAATGCTAGTGACATTTGGTTGTTGTTATTTGGGTGATCAACGCTGAAACTGAACAGTTACTGCGAAACTAGTTAATGGTCTTCTCTCACACTACCAGGGATTATGGCATTTGAAAATTTTGTATTTGTTAAGGATGTAAATGCTCGTTGGAAAGTGGCTAATTAGACAGCTAGTATAAAACCATGTACGAGAAGAGATTAATACAAAAATCGAAAATAGTTATATAATATCTTTTCACTTGCAGTACTGTTTGCCAGTCCATTGTTAAAATTTCCTGTTACTGAAGTGAATTTGCTTAATTGTCTGCTTGATGAAAGCACAATAAGATAACCATTGAGATAAAGTTGCATAATTGTTTTCCGTGTAACAACAAGGATTATTTTTAGCTAACATTCGGAATTAAAGTCATAAGCTCTAAAAATTTATGAAAAATCATTCGTGTCCCCTTTTTCCCCTCCTTCAGAGGAAGCTGAATGTATATACGCTTTCTAGAAATAGACATACACTTTGCAAGAAAAATAAGATATGTAATGGCTATCAAACGTTTCGCACACTTTAAGAATTTGTAGAAAATGCGTTGTAGCGCAGAAATGATTTCGAATATAAAGACTAATCATCTCCTGCGATTTTGAATAAAACTAAACTTTTTTTTAATACATGATTTTAATATTGACTGATCCATTTTTTTTTCTAAAGTTGAAAAACCTAAGGAGGCATACATAAAACACTCCAAAACATGATCGCACACAGAAACATTTTCATAAAATTTCCTAAATAAAATTATCATCTGCCACTTTTTTTATTTTTGCATTTGGATGATGTTTAAAAATTCGCTTGTCTTTATTCTTTGCTTGCTCACTTCGTTATATTTGTTTGTAATGAAAGTTTTACGCAAAAAACGTTCTTAACAAAGTTAGAAAAGAAAATGTAAAACCAGTACCTTTCGTGCAAATAGTAATCACCACTCAAATCAATGATTTTCTGCCAATGTTTTGATAGTTTTCCAAAACTTGGTGGCCGCGAGTCCAAAAATAGATCAACCTCATTTCGGACGTCCTGTGAAGAATGGCAGATTGCACCAGAAAGATGTACCTACAGGTGTGAAAAAAAGGTAAAAGTCCGAAGAAGCGATGTCGGGACTATATGGTGGATGTGGCGAAAGATCCCATTCGAGTCCGTACAGGGTCCAGCCGGTGATTACAGACATGTGTGGTCTTGCATTATCTTGATGGAATATTACCTTATTGGGCGGAGCTAACGTCGGTGTTTTTCCCTTGATAGCAGCATCAACACGGACTAGCATCTCGTTGTACATCTTACTGTCGAGGGTTTTATCGCTTTCCAAATACTCTTTGGGAATGTTACTGCAGCAATCCCACCAGATACAAAGCATGATTTTGTGTTAGACAAATTGAGCTTTGCGACACTGCCGACGGGCTCACTGGATTCAGACCAACTCAATTTTCTGCCTCTGTTGTTGAAGTAAACCCACTTTTCATCACAAGTGACGGTCCGGTCAAGAAATTTTTTCTTTCGTTGATATTCGAGCAGATTAGTGCACGCTCGAACACGTCTGTCTTTATCTGCTTGACTCAGCTCATGCTGCACTCAGCGATTGAACTTGCACTACAAGTTTATGCGACGCATAGCGCGACTAATGGATTAACTCGTTAGCAAGCTCTCGAATGGTTGCACACTGATCTTCTTCCACTTCTGCCAACATCAATAGGCCGGCCAGAGGGCTCTGCTTCTTGAATGTCATAGTCCTTGTTTTTGAGGTTTCGGTACTAAACCTTCACAGTGTCATATGATACAACATGAGTACCTAAAGTTGTACACATAACTGAGTTCTTGTGTGTAAACGAAACCTTATCCCGTCTTATCCTTAGATCTTAGATATGGCCGCAAAATTTGTGCGCTTAACCGAAGCAAAACAAGAAAACATTTGCATGTTTTTTTATTTTAGTAAACACCTCAAAGGAGAGCTTATCGAAGTTTTATATCTTCCATTTTGCGAGTTTCGTCGCTGACAGACCAAAAAATATTGCCACTCGAGAGCTGTATCCATTGAAAGCGAAGCGATCCTCTGAAATAAATGCTATGTCTTGAGTAAAATATTGTCTCCATGGGAAAAGTGCAAAAATCTTCATGTGATGTTCATTTTACCACGAAATAATACCTCAAATTCCTTTTCCTCTATCTTTTGGATTTGCTATTTTGAACGATTTATTCAAATACAAGATTTCATATTCTGTGCCTTTAATTGCTGCGAAATTATTCTGTAATTATTACATTTATCATAACCACTTACTCTGCAAAGACGGCATAATGGGTGGGGGAGCCTACTGCAGTACCGACGGACCCGGTTTCGAAACCCGGAAAAGGCATGGATGTTTGTAAATATACTATACAATTTATACAGAGTACCCTTTGTCTTTGCGACTGGGGGCCAATCTAAATATATGGCGAACCGAAAGTCCTATCGTGTGATCTGGTTGCAGGGGGAGATCTTCGAACCACTCCCCGATGTCTGTTTCTCAAAGGATAGTTTGGAGTAGGAAGAGAACCTTCTATGGTTCGTGAGTATTTGAGACAAGAGTCTGTCTGTTTTGGTCCGCTTTAATGAAACATTAGGAAAGTATTCGTAGGTGAGCTAGCCCGTGTCGGCTTCATATCATCTTGTTTGCCATTGTTCCAGTGTATTCCTAAAAACTTACTGCTTGATCAATGGTCTTGAAAACGGGAGTTCGACATCTGTTTCATCCTCCTTAAACTCATCTTTAACTGCTTTTGCAGCAGCTCCCTTGCCTGTAACACCAGGGTGTCCTTTCACTCAATTTAATTCAATTGGGCGATTGTTGGCCTCTGTACTAATAATTTTTTGTATTGCATTAATAAACAGGGTAGAAACTTTAGTCCTATTCAACGCTTTTACGAGGCTTTGGCTATCCGTATAAATCGTTAGAGCTCTGCTGCCTTCCGGCTTGGTCAGGAAATCACAGCCGCATAGAACTGCACCATTGCTTTCGCTTGGAGAACTGTGCACTTATTGTTTGATTTCGTCTCCCGTATTTGAATGATCGTCCCACCATAGTAGGCAACGAGAGCTGCGCCGACTTGCTGCTCATTTTTATAACCATTCGTGTAAATCTCCAGGACAATGTTGTGAATGTTATTCTGTATCCGTATAGTGCGAGATCTCTGCTGGATGCCGCCTCATCCACGTTAATTCTGTTTCCAGTACTCTATTTTCGACGCTAAGATCTTCCATTCTCAGATCCTCCTGATAACGCATAAGTCTCTATACTTTGGATTCTTGGTTCGCTTTAAGATCCAATCGTAAAGCATCCCCCATAACTTGTACGGCCGAGGTGGGAGTGGTATTAAATGCTTTTGAAATACACTCACGTTTGTGAAAATTGCAACACCAAGAAGGAATCGTCATAATTGAATGCAATTTAATACACAGTTGAGTGGTAGTGGTACAAATAAATGATTAAATGTTCAAAGCAAACAAACAAGAACAAGAGATCAGAATCAGTATTTTGTGTGGCCACCACGCGCCGCAATAAGTGCTGCTACACGACGTGGCATGGAGTCAAACAAAGTTTGAATGTCTGACTGAGGAAGAGCATTCCATATCGTTTGTACGCGTACCCAAAGTTCGTCTGCAGACGCAACAGGACGAGGATCACGAGCAAGACGCCGACCAAT
This sequence comes from Stegodyphus mimosarum, assembly GCA_000611955.2. Taxonomy (NCBI): domain Eukaryota; kingdom Metazoa; phylum Arthropoda; class Arachnida; order Araneae; family Eresidae; genus Stegodyphus; species Stegodyphus mimosarum. The sequence continues at coordinate 59,300 of KK120118.1, forward strand.
GACATCCCACACATGTTCAATTGGCGACATATCCGGGGAACACGCAGGCCAAGGAAGAAGCTGTACCTGCTGCGCTGCAAAGAAGGATTTAACAATCCGAGCAGTATGAGGGCGGGCATTGTCCTGTTGAAATACAGCGCCTGGCAAGCTTTGAAGGAAGGGAACAGCTTCGGGCTGTAGAACTTCACGGATATACCGGTTGCTGTTCAGATTGCCCACAATTCGTAGCAATTGAGATCGTCTATGATATGCTATGGCGCCCCAGACCATAACTCCGGGTGTTCGTCCACTGTGGCGTTCGATAATGCACTCCGGAAGGTGGCGTTCACCGGCATAGCGTCTGACACGAATGCGGCCATCATGGTACCACAAATTAAAGCGGGATTCGTCAGAAAACACGACATGCTGCCAATCAGCACGCCAGTCTCTATGCTGATTGGCCCATTGTAGCCGCAGGCGGCGATGGTCGTGCGTTAGGGGGATCCTGTATAAAGGAGTCCGTGCGCGCAGTCCACACTGCAGCAGACGTCTACGAATTGATGAAGCACACAATGAAACACCTGTAGCTATTGACCACAGTGCTGCCAATTGTCTAGAGGAAGCTGTACGGTCCGTCCGCGCCATGCGGACCAGGTGTCTATCATCGCGAGCTGACGTCACATTTCGGGGTCCACTCCCGGATTTCCGAGTTGTCCGACACTCGTCCGTCCACTGCTTCCAAACGCGCATCACTGTGCTGCTGTTACGCTGCACACGAGAGGCTACTGCACGATACGACAATCCAGCTTCACGAAGGCCGATGATTCTCCCTCGTTCAAACTCTGTAAGTTGTTCAAATCTCGCTCTCTTTCGTCGACGAGGCATAAGTACAGATTGAGTTAACGTTTACCACTAGCAGCCACTAGCAGATAACCATACACGCCTCGCTACAGCCGTCTATTTATTCGGATCCATCAGCCGTTCAGAGGGCGCTGCTCAGCATACGCATGAGCTACGGATTTGCAATTCTAATCATTTGCATATCATGCGCTACTTTGCATTTCCTGAAAATTTCAGCTCACTCGCGTAAGTCCTTCATGGTGTTGCAATTTTCACAAACGTGAGTGTATGAAGGAGTACCGTTCTTTGAATCTGTAGCAGCTTGTTGGTCACTCTGACCGTGCCACTAGATCGGACACCCATACAATATTAAACGTTCTACCATTCTGATATAAAGTTGTTTTTGTGATTTTTCCTTCCAGGCCCCAGTACTAATTTGTGAACTTTATCTCTCATGTACAGATGGTGAATCCCTGTTAGTTTCCTGTCTAGGGTGAATTCCAAATACTTGATGCTGGCACTGCTCCTAATAGCTTTGTTCTTCTACCGTAACCTTGAAAGGACACGTAACAGTTTTGTACCTTTGAGGAAGGTTATCATTTTAATTTTCTCTGTAGCAAAATTTAATTTATACGTCTTGCTCCAGTCTTCAGTCTTGTCTAGAGCATATCTTGCCTTTCTTTCAATTACCGTTCTATTACCACCACTCACAGTTATAACAAAATCGTCTGCATAGGCTGGTAATATAACATATTCGCCGAGGTCCAAGGATAGCGCCGTATTCGCTATCACGTTCCAAAGGATAGGACCTAGATCGGAACCTTGTGGAGCACTTTTAAAGTAACGTTTTGTAATGTTCACACCATCTCTGTTGTAAGAAATTTTTTATTCCTTAGAAAGTCACCTAGGGGAGCGTAGATATTTCAAGGGCAATCAAAGTCATGTAGGGTAGCTAGCAAGCCAGGCCACCATAGATGGTTAAACGCTGACATGATGTCTAACCAGATGATCCTAGTGTGCCAGTTCTTGCCACGTTATCTAATGCGTCAGTCGTACTTCTATCCGGCGTGAAGCCGAACTGTAAAAGATGAAGACATATTCTTGAAGAGATGAAAGTACAATCTTTGAGCTATTAGTAATATTTTCCTTATGAAGAAAGGACGCAGATTGGTTGATAAACACTTGAATTGGTCCGCTCTTTTGCAAACAGGACGATTAGCAATTTTCTATTTGTCGGAGAAGTACCTTAGCTTCAAACTCTTATTGAGAATGTCCTAGAAATGAAGACTATTTTCTAGGATGATGTTGTGAGGTATCACGATTGGATGAAGTTGCTCTTCCACAAACTCTAATGTAATTTCCTCCAGTCCTGGTGCGCGACTCTTCTTGGCCATCCTTATTATATCTTTGACTTCCGAGTCCGTGAAGGGAGGATCATAGGTTGTCGCTAGCTCTGTGTTTGTTTTATCTCCAATTCTTTTGTGAATTTCTTCATCCGTCCTGACGTCGTCTTTCTAGAAGTGGTGGTGTATTATGTAATCCGCCGTGTCTTAAATGTCAGAAGTAAATGTCCGATCTGCTTTCTTTATTATACACAACTACAGAAGCGAGAGACTCTTTTGGTTATGCCATAATAAGTACCAAATGGGGAAGCTGGTAAGAAATTCTCCCAGAAGCCATCCCGGGTGTTAAATTTCGCTCTCTATATATTTTGCTTGTTTTGCTTACTTCCTCCTTTTTGTATGCTAATCTGAGTTTCTGCTATTTGCCTTCATCCCATGACTCACTCAGATACCGCCTTCGTAATGCGCAGACTTTCTATCTCTGAATTGTCAGCTCAAGAATTCCCCAGAGGTTGGACTCAGGAAATTTCAATCTGGGAGTGATTTACATGTGTCTCTATAAATCATCTACATCTTGTGAGGTATGTGCAGTAAGCTAGTCAGTGTCTCTTTATGAACTAGTTAATCTTATGTATAACAGATTCTCAGACAGTTTAGTCCAGAAGTCGATCCACTTCGTATCCATCGCTTGCTCCGTTTCTCTTGTAGAGATCCATATGAGATTTCATATGATTTCAGTTTCCGAGATTTTATATCAGATTGTGTCTACAAGTCCCGTAGATGCAATAAAGTCACAAATCTGAGATCCCCTAGGGTCTGTGTGCGAGGGACTCCATAAAGGATGTTTTGCATTGAAATCCTCCGAGATAATACAGGTAATGTTTTCACATTACCTGTTTATTGTGTCTAAATCACTGAGGATATTTTATAGAGCTGTCTCGAAAGCGAACAGCATACTGAGCACAGAAAAGGCCCAGTTCCTTCCACAAGGATTGCTGCTGTATGTTCTTAGTAAAATACTTCAACTATAGATAAACTGGAGTTGTTGGCGAGAATTGCCGCTTTTGAGTCTGAATCTTTAAGGTATCTTCTTACTTTTAATGGAATGTCTGAGAGTTTATTATTGTATGCATATGATTCTTGGATGCATGCAAACACAAAGTCGCAGTAATTTGTCAGTTCCGCATTTAGTTTCTTCCCTACA
>KK120118.1:73125-99618 GCA_000611955.2 Stegodyphus mimosarum
AACAAGAGCGATGAAAAATAAGCAACGCCTTCGCCGGGAATCGAACCACGGATTTCTGAAATACCGGCTCAGTGTGCTGACCGTTACCGGAGATATACCTTATAAATGTAAGATAGATAAACCCTCATTAACTTAAATCGGTATATGTTTTTTACAGATAATAAACTCTTTTTTTTTTTTTGTATGAACAAGATTAACTGATTATTCATTTTAATTACTTGTTACGTCATTTTACATGATCTGCTATTTAAATTGTGTTTTATTATGTCTGTTTCTTAGAAAGGTATTTCGAAAATTATTAATATTAGAAATATTACATATATATATATATATTTAACAAAATTTGTATTCGTAAAAGCAATTAATATATTAAAAAGGCAGGCATTAACTTTTCTTTATAATTTATTGACTCTTTATAGTATGATAACATTACCTTAAACCTTAACTGGAGGGTAATGAAGGATTTTGAAGAGTTAAGGGATTATCTTGTAAATATTTCTTGTAAATATTTTGTAAAAATGTGTATTTAATACTGGATTCTTTCCTTTTACTAACAAAGGGCCAACTCTTTTCAAAAGTCTCAATTATAGCCCGAATTGAGTGAAAATTTTAATCTTTTTCTCCTTTTCCTTAACGGCCAGTATTTAGTAAGTTTTATTACACATCTTAAATTCAGTTTTAATATAATTAAATATTACAATACTTTTTACTTTCATTAAAAATTTTTCTAAACTAAAATTCAAAAATACTTCATAAATTAAAATTTACTAAAAAAAGTTTTAGAGTCCTTAGTAATTTGCAACTATTTTTCACATTACAACAGTTTGCTTTTTCACAATTTTTACACATTTTTACATTACTACACAGTTAGATTTAAAAACATTTTTAGCTACAAAACACACCTTTTTACATTACATATAGTTTGCAGAATAATTTTAAATAGTTTTTTTAAATGGTTCTTACATGCAGCAGCTTATCACTCAACTTTACCTTTTACTAGCGCCCTCTTTTTTAACTAGAAGAAATACTACTTTACATCACTTAATTTGACTTGCTACTTGTCCACACTCCAATAGAAATAATGGTAAATTAATTAATTTAATTTAAAACTTACTTTTTACTTGAGTTTATTATATTATTTTAGTATTATTTAATTCAGTTTCTAGTTTATTTTTTATGTTAATAGTATCTGTATATTTTTATGTTTATATGCATATTCGTGTCGGGGAAGTTTTTTGTGGGCAAGAGTTTCTAAATTAAATAGGTTTTCTAAAAAATTGGTTTTATAAAGGGTATTGTTTTGTATTGGCTTTGATTTGTTCGTTTCTAAAAGTGCCACTCGTTTGAATTGCTTTTGGTAGGTCACATCTTTTGGTTTTACTTTTGGTTTTGAATTTTACACTTGCCTACATAAATGACGAAACACGAATTGTTATTTTTAGGATTTTAAAAAAATTTATTACGATTTTATATTTGTTAATAGATTTTATTACTTGCGCTTGATTTACTTATGTTCTCAGAATTTAAATGATATTGTAGATTAGTTCGCAGCAATATAAATTATTTATAATTTCTTTTAAACCTATTTCTATAATTAATTTTTTACTTTAAATTGCTTTTTACGAACAGAAATTTTGTTAAGTTCAAATTTCATTCCTTGCAACAATGGCGCAAGAGAATTATTTAATATATATATAACATGAGTTTAAAATTTAAAAACTAAAATTATAAAATACTAAAATCGCGCCATTTATATATATCCGCATGACTACCACACTGTCTCTATCTTCATACCACCATTTCATGCTTTTCCTTTATTTTTATGCATTCGAGAAATATAAAGGAAATGGGCTCGAATTCTTACTTCCTTCTGGCATACAAAATACTGATCTACAGACTTCTAATCTACAAATATGATAAGTAAATAAATGTATGTGTTTATTTCTTTACTTTACTTCTTCGCAATAATGATAAATAATATAACATCGCAATTTGAAACACACATTAAAGATGCAGCGTGTTTGGCAAAGATTCATCCATTTTCTTCGCCAACACATTAATGGTAGTTTTTAGCAAAGTATTTCCTGTATGGGCATCTTGGAATAATGGCTTATCAAAAGCAGTTTATAAGGTCTTGAAATCTTTGCTTACTTAAGCTAACTGAATTATACTGCATCTACGTGTTTTACGCAAAAGAAGAAAAAAAGAAAAAGAAAAATTCAAGCGCAAAGAAAAGAAAAGTGGCAGTTAACAAATTCTCGAAACTTGAGAAAGAAAATGGCGTCAAAACAACAGCCAGAATTCGAATGGAAGATTTTACAGATAGGAGAAGACACCGAGGAGAGAATCCTCTCTCCCTCCTCTTAAAAAAAGAAAAAGAAAAAAAAAAAGCAAGGAAAAAGAATACATAAAAAAGACCTCGCGATATTTCCATAAGCTGGAGCCTTTCTTTCGATGTTACGACCGAATTCGCGCTGTCGCTCGTAAAAAAAGTCTTAAACGCGCGCGTTTTTATCACTTTCTGGAGAATGAACGCAGGTCGCTATGCGACGACATTTCGCAATATCTCTCGAGATTAAGGATAAGAAAGCTGAGAAATGAGACTTGTTTCTCTTCGGGGATGTCATTTTAAGTGAATTAAAAACGTGTTGATCCACATGGACACTGTGATGGCAGTGTATTTTAGACTGTTTTTGCAATAGAAGCGTTTTTTCCGAAGAATCTAAAATCTTCGGGATAAGTTACGTTACGCTACCATGCATTTATCATCTACATGACTCAGAAAGTATTGCCCGTATGCGAAAAACATAGGACAATTTATCTCCCGGGTCCCCTTGCAAACAAGCGGTTCCCAAAAGGCTGATACTCGGCAAAGCGAAAAATTTATCGTTCAAATTAATCGATCTGCAATTTGTTACCACGGTAAGGCGCTTTAAAAGCAACAAGCGAATTCTTCAATACTTTATATTTTGTACCCGATTGTTGTAATTTAAACTCCGTTCAAGTTACAGTTGATAATGTTAATAAATGATCATTTTGCAGTACTGATGGAATTAATGAAAAAAGGTTTCTACCAGCATACCATAAATTAGGAAACGCGATATAGAATATCTGATTTATTATTATTATTATTATCATCATTATCATATATTTTCATTTTGTTTGTCCAGATCAAATTGCATTTTTATTATTAATTAACAATTATTAATAAAGTGATAATCAAATCTTTTTAAAACTCCCATAAATTTAAAGGTTTAATTCTTAAGATACAGGTACTGTCGCGTCATATTGTTTATTAAAATTAGTACTATGAAGTCTTTTTACATGAGCATGATTTTTGAATTTATTTTAGGACTAATCTTTTAAAATCTGATAATATTTGCAAATAATATTTGTTTTCTATTCTGAATATGAATTTATTGTAATACTTTATTATTTAACAAATAATTAGATGTATTATGCTTGATATTGGAGTGGCAACGCCCTATTTGTATCGTGTAACGGTTGCTCAGCAACGTGAGAAAATGTTTAAAAATGTGATTCTGAAAGCTTTACCAGTACTAGATGTATGAAAAATTTATAGAGAAAAAAACTGTAATAGTAAACTGGAGTGTGAAGCTGTAATGGATAGAATTGTATTTAATTTATCTATCTTCGGGAATTAAGAATAAAATTTATGTGTACTAAGAAGCTTATCTGTTATTTCGATAAAAACTTCAAAACACATTACAATATATATACGACATGCAATGAGAGATCATCTTTATTATAATCTGCTGTCTTTGAATGCGTCTTGAATCTTTTGAAGAGAAAGCTACGTCAAAAAAAAAAAAAAATATGCATACATTTATGCAGATTTTTCATTTTTTAAAATTTAATGCAGAGCGATAACATTTAGTGGCAACAATTTGAAAAGTGAATCGGGCATTCAGAGTGAATCGTCGCAAAATCGCAAAACGAAATAGTCCTTCGGGACTAAATCCCTTTGGACTTAAAAAAAAACAAGAAGAAATCCATGATAGTAAATGCTTAAATGCTGCTGTCTCGCCTAAAAGTCTGGATCTGTGAAAGCTTCTTAATGAAAACAAAGAAAGAAAATAAATTTTTATATAAACGCTTAGTTTTATCTATTTTCGAATATCATCTTTAGCAAATTATGACCTTCCAAAGCTTCATGGGCTCTGAACTCCAAAAATTATTCATAAGATACATAATTCGCCAAATTGATGCTATCGAAATTGCAGCTGTAGGTTTAGGTAATGCATTCGAGCAAAAGAAATTATTTTAAATAGCGGGGAAAATATCGCTGAGAATTGGGACATCTGTTCTTATACAACGAGCATTTTCCAACGGGTAAGTGAATAAAATAAAATAAAATGTGCATAAAAAAAAAGAACACGAAGTGAAAAATCATTTCTTCCTCAAAAGCTATTTCTCAACAACCGCTGCCTTTCATTCAAGATTACAAATCCAAGACTAAAAGAGAAGCGAAAGATAAAAAATCAAATAAAAAAACTTAGCGCGGGATCATAATAAATAGTGCTTCCTCCCGCAGCCTTAAGGCGTGCACGCTTCACAGATCACATTAAGAATAAATTAAATCTAACCTCTGGTGCAACGATGGGGGAAATACATAAAAAAGTTGTTTTTTCCCTCCCGTTTCGACTGCACGCCTGGTCGCCATCTTGAATTCTCGCAGTCGTAGGCCATTATCACCCAGCAGTGGATTGGGAAGAAGACGCATGCGCGAAACTAACGATTTCTGATTGACGCCTTAATAAGCCAATCGGAAGCGCGGACAGTATTCCGCGACAGACGCTATTGGTGGCGCCTTAGAGGCTTCTATTCATCACTCTGCTGGTCGGACTAATGAAAAGCATTGATTTATCCGGTTTGTAGGAAAATGTTCCGGGCGCGTACAAATATTGTATTCTGCAATATATGGGTCTATGTGTGACAACGTTTTTTTTTTTTTCTCTCCTTGCTTTTGTAATATTCAATATTGCCATTTCTTTACATGCAATAAAAGGGTAAAAAATTTTGCGATTGGGAATTTTATATATAAAATTATATATTAATATTTTTCTTTTACAAAACAGATAATTATTAATAATTATTGATAATTTTAATATTTATAAGCAATGTCTTAATTAATATTACACCTAAATTGATATGCATTATTCAGAAGTATAAGAATCGCATTTATAGGAAATTATAGAAAAAAAAATTAATGAACAGATTTCAAAAAGAGCAGAAAACGAATAAAATATTTAATGCAAGTACTGCAAACATGAAACTGTTTCTTTATAATGTTTTCGTGTTTGTTTTCAACCAGTGCAATTAACTTACACACATTGCTTTATAAATTGCATTTGTAAAAATATATTGTACGAATGTGTTACATAATTGCATAGCGGCGTCATATTAGTAGCAGTAATTACAATAGATTGTAATTTTTCACAATCACTATTATAACACTTGTGATCACATCATTAATGATCATTAGTAATACATTTAGAGTTGCGAAAAGATTGCATTATGTTTTTTATCCTTTTTTGTGTATAAAACTGCAAAATATTCCAACTATCAATCTTGTTTATTATTTATTAGCCCAGAAGTTCTGTTAGTCTCGAAATGGCATTTTACATTGAATCACTTAAATGCAATGTACCACTTTCCAAACAGCTGTCGCCACATATTATCGCTCTGCATTAAATTTAAAGAAACTAAATAATGAAGAATTTGCATGAATGTATGTATTTTTCTCGCACTGTGAAAAAACAACAGTTCTTAGAGTCATCAAATTTTGAATAACAAAGTCCTCCACCCGACCTGGAGGCCCTAATTTTGAATTTCTTTTATTGTCTATTTCACATTTCATAAAACTTTAACGAATGCTTGATTAAAAAACTCAGCTAGTTTTAAATATTTTTAGCCCAAAGAGAGATGTTAGACCAAATGCTCTCGAACTGTGTCTGCAAATGAAAAAAATAATAATAAAAAAAAAAGTTTCAGCGTAGTGTAAAATCCGAAAGCTTTCAGACTATTTATTTATTATTCATTCTTATTAGTCCAAAGGGGCTTTATCCCTGAAGGACTATTGCTTTCGTTTTGCAATTTTGCGTCGAATCACTCTGAATGTCCGTTTCACTTTTCAAATTGTTGCCACCAAATATTATCGCCATGTATTCATTTCCATGAACGTATGTATGCATTTGTGTATGCTTCTCGCACTGTGCTAAAACAACGGTACTTAGAGCCATCCAATTTTGAATGACGTAATCTTACTGCGAATATGGGCATCTGGAAGCTCAAACTGAAATTTGGAATTTGTTTTATTACCGATTTCATATTTTGTAAAACTTTAACGAAATTTTGAGTAACAAACTCAAGGATTTTAAAGCGAGCCATGGCAACGTTGTACAGAAAAAAAAACATTTTTATCTCCAGCCCGTGAGACTGTGTATCGGAAATTTTAAAGATATGTTCAGTTTAAAATTATTTTGCGATATTGCTTTTTAACTGAATTTTATGGTTTAAGTGCGAAGAACATGATGTTTAATAAATAAAGGTAGCACACAAAATATTAAAAAAAATTTAATTTAATTTAAAAAAAAAACCTCCCCTTTGAACGCATTTTAAAATCTGAAACCTTTCAGGTTTTTTCTTCTTTTTTTCTTCTTTAGCATTAAAAATTGCTGTCGTGTTTTTGAAAAAGCTGCTTATTATTTGTAGTCTAATCAAGAAAAGATAAATCCTTTAATGACAAATAACCTTTAACACGTGATAATATTTAATAATCCTTTTAACACAAGTAAGTGGAAAATTTATGACATCTACTTTTCAAAAAAATATAAAACTCGGAATGTTTTTCAAAATTTCGTTAGATTTTCAATGTTATGTAAGGTGGGGAGAAAATGAAAAAAAATAATAATAATAAATTGAATAAATTTAAATAGAAAATTGGAGCAAACAAAAGGAACGAACTAAGGGGGGAAATATTAATTTATGCAATTGGAAATCTTGTAAGATTCGAATGACATGCCCTATTAAACAAGAAAACCATTGTTCACAGGCTCTTTAATTTTATTTCCAAAGAAATTAACTTCCTTTTCCCTCCTCCAGAGGGAATACAGAAACAAATAAAAAATTAAATTAAATAATCAAATTTCCTCGCATTCAGTCAAATGGCGAAAAAAATTACATTTTGATGGCGTATTCACTCCCCCCCAATAACTTTTATATCTTCGTTCAGTATCGAATTTAAGTTTCTATTTTGATTTGCATGCTGCTTTTCATACGCATAATATCGTTTCCGTAATCATTTTGATTAAATCGGAAATTTTAAGAGCATTCATTTAAGAATTTTCAACTAGAGCATCAAATTTCCAAAAACTATCCGACCCCAATAATAATAGTGAATCTGTTATTAAATCTTTTAATTAAATGTTCAAAGGAAATCAATGAGAAATAGTAAAAAAATGAACAAGAATATTCAAAGGAAGAAAAAAAAGTTTGAAAAGATTCGTTTTCACTTAGAGGTGATAGGAGAAAAGTGTTATTTGGAAGAGTCGTTGACCGTGTAAGAATTAAAATACTTTATACTAAAATATTAAAGCTTCTACCTATGTAGGTAACTTAAGGCATAAGAAAAAAGAAAGCGTATTATCTGTTCTCGAATTCAGTTCTGAACATCTCAGTTAAAGTGAAGCAAACTAAAGCGTTCACTCTTTTTACAGCAGAATATTACTTTTTTGTTCTCCAACCACAAAGTTTACTTAAAGTGACAGCTTTTTCTTTTTTAAAGCACTAAAGATGTTATTATTTTCAATCTTCACTTTTCAGATAAAAGAGTGTTTTCATGTGAATAAGTATAGAGAATATAAATTAAAAAAATGTATGGCAATATAAAAGAAGGGATGTGATGTTCCTACCAAATGTTATTTCCACGCATAGAAGTAATTCCATAAGTAATATAGCCATTATAAAAAATTTATACCTGCACTTAACATTCTGTGGGAAAGCTTATGCTGCTTTTAAATATTTTTTTTATTATTATTATTTTACTGTTGAATTTCATTGGGCGTAAATGCAAAGAAAGTCAGGTTTAATCTCTACATATAATAAAACAAAGAGTCTGTGTGTGTGTATGTGTGTGTCTTTCGTTCGTGTTGCGAGTAAGCTAATAGACCCAGGGCCACTAAATTTGGTACATAGGTGTATCTACACAAGAGCCAGTGCACCTCGAAGCGATTTTTTCGAAATTCGAATTAAAAAATTTTTTATTTTATGTTTTGTGACCAAATCGCGTCATTCTGAGACATAATGGGCTACAGGAAAGCGAGATTTCACTCTATACATTTCATTTTTACATCGTCGTGAAGCGTAGACACTTAGCTATTTTACGAACTTAGAATAAATTTCGTATTTCAATAAATCGATTAAATACGAATTTATTTAGGAAGGTAAGCTTAACACCTTTTCCTCGGAATTTTTTTTAAAAAAAACTTTTTTTAAAAAATGTGCTGTTTATTTTCCTTTGATTTTTGGACACGTTGAACTTAATCCTTTCGACTCCATTTAAAAAAAGAATTTTGGAAAAATAATAATATTTTGTATTTTTTTTAAATTTTTTAAATGAAGCTTCCGAATACACTTCTCACATCTCAGATATTTTAAAATGTAGTTTTATCAACAATTTTCCTTTTTTATCGTTGTTGATAAATTTTTGATGAAATTGCATCATTTTGAATAGTTTCGTTCTTTTAAAAATTTCGGTTTGGCAACAATTTTTCATCGTATTTCTTATGTTACTGTTTTTAAGAGATTGAAAAGTTTAAGAAATTAAAAAGTTGTTTCTTTTTGCAACGGTAAATTGTTTAATTACTTTATTAGGATAATTAACGTTTGTACCAAGGGATATTGCTTATTTCATTGTAATATTTTATACAAGTTAAATGGCTGCGATGTGACTGCTGACACATTTCCTCCGAAGATTACCTAAAGTATTATAACATTTCAAAATTTCAGAAAAAGGATGATTCAGACTATCGAGTAACAAAATGTTTAAAAAATTTTAATTTTATTGTAGAATTTTTATATAATTTTTTATGCTGTCATGGTGGTGCTTGAGAACGGAGATATAAATTATGCTTTAACAAATGTTTAGTGCACATCTCATGCAATTAATTTGCTAAAAATTCCAGATGTATATGTTTTTCTGGTGATACATCAGGGCCGCATACAAAGGAGGGTTGGAATCTTAACAAAGAGAAAAAAGTTGGAAGAACTTACGCGGCCATAGGTCCCACGTGTGTCTTTTAGGCATTTTTCCGGTACGTTTAAAAGCAAGACGAAGGCTGGCCGCATAGCGGCTATTAAATAAATAAATGAAATAATAAATAAAAAAGATAGTAGGCTTATTAAATAGTCAACTTATTATGAAAACTGAATATTGATATAATGACTGAGAAAAGATTGAAAAAAATTAATGGCAACATTTAACGCTGCGTCGGAAATTCTAAACATATGCTGTTTTTAAATATTTTGTGAGTATCCTGTTGAATTGTATGCGGCGTAAGTGTGACGAAAATGATGTTTAATAAATAAAGCTAAAAAGAGAAAAGGTTAATAAGACAATAAAAGTTGTGTGAGTTATTTTACTAAGAAAAACTGAACCTTGACATAATGTATAAGGTATTTCTCTCGCATTCTTCGCATGCCTTCGGGGTGTAGGGGTCTGCATGCTCAACGCGTAACCGAGAGGTCCGTGGTTCGATTCCCGGCGAAGGCGTTGCTTATTTTTCCCCTATCCTGCTTCGTAATAACCTAATGTCTCTACACTGGCGCCCGAACTAAAAAGGTGGTGGATGATGATGCTCCACCACCGCAATTTGGCGATTGGGTCCCCAAAACCCCAGTCGCCCTTTAAAAGGGGGAGTATATAAGGTATTTCTCCCGCCTTCTTGGCATGCCTTCGTGGTGTAGTGGTCTGCATGCTCGACGCGTAATCGAGAGGTCCGTGGTTCGATTCCCGGCGAAGGCGTTGCTTATTTTTTACCTCTCCTGCTTCGTAATAACCTAATGTCTCTACAAATGAACTAAGAAAAGATTGAAAAAAAAAGTTAATGGAAAAACTTAATACTGTATTGGGAATTCTAAGGATATGCTGCTTTCAAAATTTTTCTAAACTTTTCATTTGAGTTTTATATGGCAAAAGTGCAAAGAAAGTAATGTTTAATGATAAAACTGAAAAGTCAAAATAAATAAGTAAATAAAAATAAATCTGTAAGGTTTTAGAATTTAATCGCGGCATAAAAGAGTTTGTTAAGGTTATTTTGCGCTCTTGTTGAGCTCGCAGTCTACCAGTCTGCTGTTGCCCTAATCCATTGCTTTTTTGTCTTTTTGGCTTTATTATTAAACATCACTGTTTTCGCACTTGCGCCATATACAGTTGAACAACTATATCACAAAAATTCTAAATTCAACATATGTTTAAAATTCTCGATGCGGTGTTAAGAGTTGGCATATATATATTTTTTCTATTTTTTCCAGTCTTTTCTCAATTTGAACCACATTAATGTTCAGTTTTTTTGGTAAGATGGATTAGAAAATTAGAAAAACTTTTTTTTCCCGGCTTTTTTTATTTATTTATTTCTATTAACGTTTGGTGTGCTAACTTTATTTATTTAAACATCACGTTCTTCTTATTACTTCAAATAAAATTTAATTCAATAGGAAAATCACAAAATATTTGAAAATATGGCAAATTGCGAGTTCAGCGGCAATGTAAAAGAATTTAGAGAACGATCTGATGCAAATTTAAAATATAAATCCTTTCTATTTTTTTCCTTCATCCCCTCCCCGACAGCAGAAAGCCCTGATTTTCTGATTTCATCTGGGTATTTGTGATGAAAATTTTTGATGAGTATATAAGATAAATAAATTACTTTTTAATAATTGTCCTTCAAAATTAAAAACTTTATTAAAATGGAAACGCCATGAGGGGCTATAGCTCAGCATAGTAAGAAACAAAGATGTTTATAATTACTTACATAAAAATACTATTTTTTTCTGTATGCATCATATTATAAAAATGCTAATAAATAAAAGGAACAGAATACATTTCATTGTTTATTCTCAAGCCTTGGGGAAATTTTTGTATATCTCTTTTTACTTTGTGTTAATTATTTAATTTTAACTTCAATATACTACAATTATTTTAATTGAGATCAATCTGAAAAATTTTTAATTTTGCTGTCAATGAGTATGAATTAAACGAAAGTGTGACCAAGCTTTTTCTTCCTTTGTTCCTTTTCTTATATATATATAGTAAAGTATAACCCGTCTTTCAGATTTTGCACATGGCCCGCGTAGAATTTGAGACTTATTAAATCTGAATTATGAGTGAAGCATTATTTTAGTCCAAAGGGGCAATTTGCCCAGGAGGTCTATTAATTTCGTTTTGGCATTTTGCGTTGATTCACTATAAACAGTGAATTACTTTTTAAATTCTTGCCACCAAATGTTAGAGCCCTGTATTATATTTAAAGAAACTAAATAGTCAAGAATCTCCATAAATGTATACATGTTTCTCGCATTGTGATAAAACGATGATACCTAGAGCCATCGAATTTTGAATGACGTAATCCTGCTGCGAATATGGGCATCTGGAAGCCCAAATTTGAAATTTGGAATTTTTTTTTTTTTTTGGTTTGTGTGTTTGCTTGGGTATTCATAAAGTTCACTAATTCAAGAAACCGCTTCCTTTGAAAGAGACAAGTAAAGTTAGGAAAAGTTCATGATTTACCATAATGCACGCCTTTTAAGCTGTATAGGATGTTTTATGAATTCCGATATCATTTTTAGGGTATTTCTATTTAATCCTAAAGTTCTAACTTAGAACCCCACGAACACTAACAAGCGAATAATCACTTAAGTGTGTGAACAGAACACGTAAGACTTAAAGAGGGTTTATAATCCTTTATTTTTCAGTATATTTACAATCAGTTTCTACTTGGAACTTTACACAAAGCCGCCACTCGAGCTTGAACTTAAAATAATAATAATTTAAACTAAAACTAGCTTAACTAAGCTGTTTGAAAGGTATAGCCGAAGCTATCAGAATCTAACTAGTTGACCGCTAAGTATTAATTAAATCGGCAAAGCCAAGCAAGGGCCTAAGGTATGGCCTAGCGTAGCAAACAGCTAAGAGAGACCTAGCCAAAAGGCAAACGCCCGCTAGTCAGGGAATCTGACTCTTCGGTGAAGTCACGACTTAAATAGTACGCTTTCTCATTTGCATTAACTGTGTTTCTGAATTTACATTCTGGCAGGAACTTGTAAGCTGAAATTAGAATAAGATAGGAAAGATACAAAACTTTAAATAACTGTTAATAAACTTAGGATAAACCTTACACATTTTTAAATTATTTAAAATCATCAAATTTGATATGTCAGAATGCAGTTTGCATCCGAAGACTAATACAAAGATGGATTTCTTTTCAATATTAAGTGCATTTTAGTTAAGTTTTTTTTGCCGCTAATGGCGATGTATCTTGCTTATTTTACAAAAATGACTAAACTTAAATTTTTGGAAATAAGGCGTACCGCTGCAAACTCATGACTGACAGATACACTTTTAATCATGTTGTACTATACTTGCGAATGGTAATGGATTAAGGGGGCACAGGACCTTTGGGCTCGTCGAAACGATCATAAAAATCCTCAAACTCGAAACACAAAAACTCATATTATATCATTAAAAGGTTATATTTTTTTTTACTATATACCTTACATAGATATGCCTTATTACACTGTATGTGAAATAAAAATTTTAAATAAATAAATAATTTGTAAATTAAGCATTTAAAAATGTACATAAGAAACATGTAAATAAAAATTATCAAATGTTGCGCGCATCATAATTCTGGAAATATTGCATATAGAAAACAATTTTTGGTAAAAATGCATTCGAAATACATTAACCTCTAACTTAAAACCAAAATATATTATAAAATGAATGTTAAATTTGAAAAATTAAGAAAACTTTTTAAAATTTAAAAATATGTAAATTTTTTATCATGTTTTGAAGGTAAATATATGTATATATATCGACATAAGTAAAATTTTTGGTTTTAGCATGCAGACTAACAACACTAGCATACACAGTTAAATTTTTATGGGCATAGCATATATGGTTTGATAATAACACTGCGCGCAAACTTGAAAATTACCAATTTGAGAAAATTCAATTTAAAGATACAATATCGCTTTTCTCTAATTTATATTTTACAAAACAAATTTAAAATGCACCAGAAGCATAAACTACTCCTTCATTTTGTTTATGAAGCTCATCAGCTTCCTTCTTTTCCCTTCGTTTGGTAATTCGAGCCTCTAAAGTATTGTCCTGGGCTCGTTTCAGTGCGAATTTAATACGAAGTCTATTTGCTTCTTTCGCAAATGCTACACAGTTAGCTCCAGGTATACATTCTAATTCTTTCATGATGAACAGCGTTGCCCGTTTACCATCATTAAAGTTGGCTACTGCTAAATTCGTAGAAATTTCTACAATTTTTCTACTATTGTTTGTTGTTTTCGGACAAAACGTCCAGATCAACGAATTTAGCGACTCGTTCACATTTTGTGTTCGACCACCTATGCATCTCTTTAGCAAGTCTGGGTGGGACAAATCTTTAAATATGGGTTTTATAGCATCCATAACTGCTACAGGAACTGAATTCGTGTGTTTAAAGTTTTCATTTGTGCCATTTACAACTGCTCTTTTGTACGCGCACCAAGAATCAACACCATCGGGGCAAAAGTCATGGGTTACTTCATTATCATTTGAACGTTTATGATACCAAATAGCCCATATAGCTTTTTGCATATCGTGGTAATTGTCAGAATGCTTCCTAATGGCATTACCATAATATGTTGTAAGTTGATCTATCAACACATCTGTAAGTCGACCTTTACCGCTAAGAGGTTTCTTGTCATACAGTTTCTTGCCACGGAATTCCTGTTTAAGTTTCCTCAAACGTGCACCCATTCGTTTTTGGATGTGGCCCACACATTCTATCTTTGAAATTGGAACATTATACGGGTTATCCTTCGTAAGGGCTAAGAAAGTCTTACAATCTCCATCACCAATATAATTAACGTAACGGACACCATACTTTTCTTCGGATCGCGAAAACATACTCAACATACCATTCACTTCCATTTGTGCAGATGAGCCTGAATGATTCTTATTGCATACTTTATTATGTTCCATTTTCCATTTCAAATAGCTTTCCTTTGAGGATATATTTTTTCCAGTCTCACAACCTTTGCAGTAGGAACTTGAAACATAACGATCAATAATTTTACCCGTTTCACCACCAATAATGGAAGTTACACCGAAACGTGAAGAATGTCCTCTGGTTTTCCATGTGCCATCTCCACTGACGGTCAAATCTGAAGAACCAGTCATTTTTATTTCTTCGTCAGCTGCTATCTTCATACTATTTTCCGCAATATTACGTGTAGCAGCATGCATATGACTTAATATTTTGTCATATGACTTCTGTGTTACAGGTGGTGGTAGATCCATAATTCCACAAAATGTTCTGGATTCTGTCAATCCTTTTCCAATACATCTCATTGCTAAAGTAAATCTTCTGTTTAAATCAGAAGCATTTTGTTTTTCACCTACAAGTTTAGAATTTCTTATAGATGTTAGTACTCCACAAGAGCAGCATGAAATATTTATTTTTACGGTTAAACCATATACTACTTCAGAAGTAATACTAATTTTATTATGGCAAACATGACAGCATAAGTATTCTTCTAATCCAGAAAATAATAAACTTTTATCAATGATTGTATACCCTTCAAATTCGCTGTCATCAGATACCACTAAATGATCTAGAAGTTTTTTTGCTGATGCAGAGACATTTGCATCTTTATCATTACTTCTTGTGTACTGATTTCCAAAGAAATTATTCCTTTTCCTTTTCTTTGGTCTTTGACCTGAAGCTCTTTTCATATTATTATTAATTTTTAAATTTCAAAACAAATATCTTTACATAAACGATTTCACAGTAAAACAAACTTGATATGAAAGACCGAAATAGAAACACTCAAACAACGTTCTAGATCCAGCGTGGAAATAAGAATTATCATGTAAACAAACTACCAGCAGTGAAGTTGAGTAGTTGCCATCCTTCTTCCCCTACACGAAAAGGAAATTAAAAAACACAGTATTAAATATTTCTGTGTATAATAATAAAAGTATGCGCTCGTATACAGCGTAACCAAAATGTAAACAACCACCATATTTGTCCCTTTAAACGAGCGTCGCTGGTTTACTATCCGATATAAACTTTCATAACTCAAGAAATAATGCGAATTTTGCAACGCGGTTTTTTGCATTTTGTTCAGAAATGTTTATATATTCATAAAAGGCAAAAATCTGAAAATCGATTTTTTGAAGATTTAAAGGTCCTGTGCCCCCTTAATGCCACGTTATCTTATTTTTTTTTCATTCTATTCTATACTGCAATACCGTCAGCGCCATCTATTGGTGAAAGTTTGAATTAAAATGGATCTTGTGGCCAAAAACATTTTGCTTTTGTGGTAAAGGCAAACGACATTTTGATGCCGCATTTTTGTTAATTTTGTACGATTTTTTTAAAAATATGTCTAAATTTATGGGACACCCCGTGTATTAAAATGCTCATGGACATGTAAGATATAAAAGATTCTATGAAATTTACAGTAGACACTGATTGCTGTTAATGTTATCATTTGCATATCGTTACCGAATTTCCAAAGCCTCGTCCATGTATGAAAAAAACATGGAAAACATTTCGCTCGGTCTGATCAATAATTCTATTATATGATTGAAATATTATAGAATAATTTTTTAAAAATTGAAGTAAAGTCGTCAATAATGTCAAAAAGTGCCAGATGTTACAAAAATGTCAACAAGTAGTTGATTAAACCACCATAGAACTTGGTTTTGATTTCAATCAACTAATTAAAATGAAGCAAAAAATGTAACTTTAGTTGTGGGTAAATTTGAATGACTTTTATCATTTTTGAGCGCGACCAGTCTCAAGTCCCTCTTCCTCAGAGCCCGCTCCTTCAGAGCCAGAGCCTCCAGATACACTTTCTCATTCTTTCATGCCGAACAGCACTGCCCATTTTCCATCATTAAAGTTGACTATTGCTAAATTTACAGATATTTCTACCATATTTCCTGTACCGTTTGGTTGTTTCGGAACAAAATATCCAGATCAATGAATTTAACGATTCATTCACATTCTGTGTTCGATCACCAATGCATGTTTTTAGCAAGTCTGAGACAAATCTTTTAAGTATCGGTTTTATAACATCCATAATTGTTAAAGAAATTAAATTTGTACGTTTAAAATTTTCATTTGTACCAGCTTACACCAGTTCTTTTTAACGCGCACCAAGAATCAATACTATATGGGTAAAAGTCGTGAGATACTTCATCATCATTTGAACTTTTATGGTACCAATTAGCCCATACAGGTTTTTTGCATGCCACGAGAATTGTTAGAACACTTCCTAATGGCATTACCGTAACATTTTGTTAGTTATCTGTCAACACATCTGTAAATCGACCTTTACCACCAAAAGCTTTCTTGTTTCTTTCCACGGAATTCCGGTTTTAGTTTCCTCAAACGTGCATCGATTTTTTTAATGTGGTCTACACATATATTGTCTTCAAAGTTGAAACACTGTGCAGGGTTCATCTTTCGTAAGGGCTAAGGAAGTTCTACAATCTCCGTGACATATACAATTAACGTAACGAACACCACACATTTCTTCGGATCGAGGAAACATACATAACATATCATTTATTTTTACTTGTGCAGATGAGCCTGAATGATTCTTGATTCATACGAGGGTTGGAACTTTAATAGTGGCAACTATTTATTTACAAGGAATACAAAAGTGATTCATGTCACCATGTTTTACAGTCCTTCAATATAGTCGCCAGCATTGTATACAACCCGTTTCCAACGATGTGGAAGTCGCAGAATATCTGTAGCAGCGCCTGATTTGTTGATAGTTTGCATGGACCGGTCTACTGCCGCAAGAATCTTAGGAACAGTTTGGAAGCGAGTGCCACGAAGTGGTTCCTTCATCTTAGGAATTAAGTCATAGTCACAAGGGCTTAGATTTGGGGAGTATGGTGGATGGTAAAGCACTTCCCAGCCCCATCGCTTGAACAAATCAGTCACAGCTTGCGCTGCGTGCGGCCGAGCATTGTCATGCAAAATGAGAGGGGCGTTTTGCAGAAAGTGTGGCCGGCAACAGCTTGCAGGTCTGACACTCGGACGACCTGGCCGCAGCATGTCTGCCACGTTTTGGCGTCCTTCATTGAATGCTTTCACCCATCTTGCTACGGTTCTGTAAAGCAATGCAGATTTCCCGCAAGCTTCTTGAAGCCCTTGATGACACTGTCGTGTTGTACGACCTCTGGCACATTCAATTTTTATCCAACATCGTTGTTCTTGTTTTGAAAACATCCTGACAACACTTACTTTAGACCGCGAGCTAATACAAGGATCCGTTCTTCGCGTCACTCCGCATGCGCATGACGTAGGCAGGACGAGTCTTTTTGCGGAGATGTAAAGTAGGTATCTAGTTCACGTGTGGTATACGCGATATTCTTTGGTTTTGTTGCGTAGCGTGTTTTCAGCTGTGTTGCCACTATTAAAGTTCCAACCCTCGTACGTTCTTATGTTCCACTTTCCATTTCAAATACCTTTCCTCTGAAAATCATTTTTTCGTGAACTAGAAGATTTCTAGTTTCTGAACTTTTTGCCTGAAACATAACTATCAGTAACTTTCCCGTTTCACCACCAAAAACAGAAGTTACGCAAAACCGTAAAGAACTGGTTTTCCCTCTGCGATCTTTGCTGATGGCCAAATCTGAAGAATTAGTCATTTTTATTTCTTCGTACTGTTTTCCGCAGTATGATCAATAGCAACATGTATATGATTTATAATTTAATCATACGACTTCTATGTTGCAGGTGGAGGTCGATTTCACAAAATGTTTTGAATTCATGTAATCCTTTTCCAATAGACCACATTGCTAAAGGAAAGTTCGTTTTTAAATCTGACGCATTGTGTTTTTCACCCACAAGTTTTGAATTTCTTACAGATGTTAGTATTCCACAATAGCAGAATGAAATACACTCTGTCACAAAAAAATATATTCACCCAGAAGGGAATTAACAGCTATCATGAAACTTAACGTGTGTGTAGTATGTATGAGGAGATAAACAAATGATAACAAATTCACAACAAAAGATCGTTTTATTAAGAAGTTATGACATGGAAAAGTTTACAAATTAGTAAATAGCATAGCCATCTCTGGCAGCCATACAAGCCTATGACACCCTGTGGGAAGATCATGCTATAATCTTTGCGAATGGGCAGTTAATTCACCAATTTTCCGAGACGGCTGCAGTTGTCTTCCAAGCATGTTCCAAACGTGCTCTATTGGCGAGAGGTCTCGTGACCTGGTAGGCCACGGGAGTACGTCATTTCCTTGAAGACATTGTTGGGAGAGTTGTGCAGTATGTGGACGAGCTTTGTCTTACTGATAAATATACTGATACTTGATAGCATAGGCAGTACAACCGGCGTTAAAATGTAGTCCACGTAACTGCGAGCCATCATAGTGTCTTGAAGGACGACTAGATGTGATCGTATATCCCAGCAAATTGCTTCCCACACAGCCACACCTTGTATAATCGCCGTATGCCGCACGACAGCAAATGCTGGATCGGGCCGCTGACCTGGCCCCCTCCACACGCGTGTGCGTTGGTCATCAGGATTGATAATAAATCGGGATTCATCGCTTAAGATCACATGCTTCCAGTTGGTCATACTTCCGGACCACTATGTGTTCGTTTACAGAGACGGCAGAACATCATCTTAGACACCCAGTAGCGAACCATATCCATGCAAGTGTCGAAGTTACTTCGAAAAATCGCTATACTTTGAAACCTATATGTGATTGCGTTAATATCGCATGTAATTTCTGAACAGGCTGAAGTAATTTCCAGTTGCCATCCTCGTCACTAGCTCAGCTCCAAGCATGTTCTGTAGTTAATTTATTTAAGTTAGCTTTTTCTGTTTATGCTTATTTCCTTGAATTGTGAACCATAAATTATGTATTTTGCCTTATTTAATGTATTATTATTTTTTACTTTTTTCAGTCATTTTATTAATTGCTCGTATTCATAATTAATGCACTATGTAGCTGATTATAACTCAGTTATACTGTATTTTAACTATCCACAGTGCCCAATTAGTGTTCGCGTTGGGGATGCAATTAAAGCAATTGAAGATAGATGGTACAGCTATTGACAAAGTTGTACCATCTGTCTCTGTAACCATCTATCTCTATCATATCTGTAAATGTAAAACTGAAACTGTTCTCCTCACCTGCATCTCATCCTTCTTCCATCACTACACCATGGACTCGCCCAGCATTTGTTTGCATCCCCCAGCACCCGTTTTGAGCACAATATGCACCAAAATGTGTTATGTGGACAAAGTTATTTCGCCAACTTGGCTACCTGGCCGATGTGCTAACTGCCCCAGTGGATCGGCTGCCTCGCTGTCCATGAAAAGAAAGAGAAGTTGGTCACACTCCAGCTTGCCTGAGTTCGGCAAAAATCCAGTCGACACTGTCTATAATGTGGGGTCAATGATAGGCGTCTTAATGGACATCGTCAGCATATACCAGCATCGGCCAGTCGTCTCCGAATGCTTTCGCTTGATACCACCGGATGCCTGGAAGGTGGTAAATGGCGTCTAATCCATGCTAGCGGCGTTGTTGGTGCGGAAGTGGCTCTTACGACTGCGCGATCTTTGTGTTCATTTGCGTACTTGGGACGCCCTGACCCTCCAACAACGGTAGACTGTCCCTTTCGTGATCCATTTTTGCCAACACCGAGGAACTACACCGAGGATCCATTTTTGCCAACTCCGACCGAGGTGCCTGCCGATACGCCTGTTCGACCAGTCTGCTTTTGTGAGGCCTCTATTATACGCCCCTTCTCAAAGACCGACAACTGTTCATACTGCCACCGGTTATGTCTCAGAGTCATGTTTAGTCACAATATCGTCCATCCAAGTAGACAGGTTCGTTTGAATAGTCCTTGGGCACGATCAACTCTCCCACATGCGCACCTCATTTGCGCATAGCACGCTTACCCTTAACTCAGTGATGTCAAAATTGTCATTTGCGTATCCTTTATCAGACTACATTCTTGCTGAGTTTCCTAATTGTGGCTCGATTTCTTCTGGGTGTATATATGTTTTGTGACAGAGTATATTTATTTTTGTAACTTAAATCACACTATTTCAGAAGTCGTACTAATTTTGCTATTGCAAATATGCCAACATAACTATTCTTCTAATCTTGAAAATAATAAAATTCTACTAAAGAATAGATACCCTTCAAATTCAATGTCACCAGTTACTATTGGATGTTCAAGACCTTTTTATTTATTTATTGATTTACATAATTTTTGAGTCAGACAGATTCATATCTACGTCCTTACTTCCTGTGCATTGATTTGCAAGAAAGTTATTTCGTTTTATTTTCTTCGGCAGCTTTCTTTCCTGAATCTCTTTTGGTCTTCCTATTCATTTTTTAATTTAAAAACAAAATTCTTTATAGAAACGTTTACTTAGTAAACAAATTTTTTATGAAAGACAGAAACAGAGGCACATAAAAATGGTTCGATTCAGAGTGGAAATAAGAATTATCAAGGAAATAAAGTATCAGCAGAATACGGTTAAATAGAATGTAAATTTGTACCGTACTCTAGTTACAGAGTGAAATTACAATATTTCGAACGTTTCGAGATCAAAGTTTTTCAAGATTTCAAGATGTATCTAAATTTGAAATCGATTCCTGAATTATGATCTAGGTTTCATTGTTAAATGCTAAAAAGGGTATAAGTTCACAACAATGGAATCTCAAGCGATAATAAAAGAAAACATGTTATTCTTCTTATATCTTCAATTACTTTTTAATTATGTATTTTTCTTTTCATGCATTATGACGTGAATAACAAAAAAAAAAAATACGGAAAAGAAAGTAATGGGGGAAAAGAAGAAAAGAAAGAAAGGAAAAAGAAAAAAAACTGAAAGTTTTCAGAATTTAATGGTCACTCAGAAGGGTTTGTTAAGGTTTTTTACGCTCTCGCTGACCTTTCAGTATACAAATCTATTCTTATAATTACCCCAACTAACAACCTTCCCTTTTTTTGTTGTCTTTTTAGCTTTATGCATAATTTGCTTCGCTTTTAGCCACATACAATTCAACAGCAAAATTACAAAAATTTTAAAAGCAGCACAGCAGTATACGTTTAGAATTCCCGGTGTAGTGTTAAGTGTCGATATGCATTTTTCTGCCCCCCCCCCCAGTGTTTTCTCTGTTCATCGTATCAATATTCAGTTTTCCTACTAACATGACTTTACAAAACTTTTTTTTTATCATTTTTTTTTAATTAAAGTTTTGTGTGCTTACTTTTATTAAATATCACGTCCTTGGCGCTTACGCCCCATAATATTCGATTCAACAGCAAAATCACAAAATATTAAAAAAAAATATTGCTGTTTATAATTACTCAACGTAAAATACCGTTTTGAGACTAATGTCCCATTCGGGGCTAACGTCCATTTTGGGCTAAAAAAGAAAAAACGAAAAGAAAGAAAAAGAAAAGGGAAAAAAAGAGGTGATTTGGTTAAAAACTGAAGTTAAAAAATTGAAAGCAAAATGTTCTCGGATTTGCCCTTTGAACAGAACATTTATGATTACCACTACATTGTCTTAAGAGTCATTAATAATATACATAAGCATCGAGAAGAAAATCACAGCAGAGCTACCGTAAAAGAGAAATCACTTCATTAGACAATAATTAAAAAAAATAGCATCGTTCTAACTTAAAATTGTAAGCGAGGGATGCCAATTTCGCTTAGCTTCTAATTAAGAAAATATATCATTAAATTTTGACTGAGAAAACTAACTAAGATTAAGATTAAAATACTTGAAAATAAGCGACTAAGATTAAAATATTTGAAATTCGTATGAATTGTGAAAAAAAAATGCCACTTTCGCTTGATATCTAATTAGGGAAATATATGCCTTTAAACTTTTACTAGCAAGAAAAATACAGATTAAAATGACTGGAAGGCGTTTTTACTTGAATATTTTATAAGATGCTTACATTATTTTCATTCGCAAAGTAATATAGACTATTCTGAAGCTTATTAGTTACTTTTAATCATTCTCAATAACGTAAGGTTATTTATGTTATTCAGAAAATTTCTTGCAATGTGACATCTAATAATTCCTGCAGAATTCTTCTGGTATTTTATGGGAGTAAATTTTGCTTAGGACATCTTAAGATTTACGAAGACTCGTGTGACCAGACTCGTGTTGAAAATTGTAAGAACTAACTACCCTTATTGCAACAAATTTACCAAGATTGGTTTTAACATTTCCCTAGAGATTGTCGATGACAAAATGGAAAAATTAACACGATTCTCATAAGCTGATATTTAAAAGAAAGCTAAAACTTTTAAGAATGAATGAATTGATTACTTTTTTCCTCCGTTTCAGTTGCTTGTAAGATTAACTACTATCGAGTTTTTGAGTGTTTTGTCACGTGAGCACAACAACGGGTTAATCTCTGTCTCTGCTTCTGATAGCAAACGCTTTAATTATTGCTCTTCAAATAGTTATTTTTATGTTTGCTTTCGGTGCTTTTTTAATAATTTCTGGTGATGAAATGTGGATTCTTTCTAATAATTTCTAATATTTTGAGCTTTTAATCTAAAAATTTTTCATTTTTTGCTATCTTTGCTTCTGTCATATACACTCTATAACAAAAAATTAAATTCGACGAACCAAGAAGGAACCTACCGATGGAGACAAAAATTGGTGGATAGGAAGATTATGTACATAATAGAAAATTAATAAAATTTCAGAACAATTGAATGGTTTATTTCAGAGTTACATAGTTACAAAGTAACGAGCTCAATAACGTGTAGCCTCTAGCCTGCAGGCAAGCTGCCATACGCCGTAGCATAGATTGATAAAGCTCCCAGACGGCCTCCTGCGGTATTTCTTGCCAAATTTGCTCCAACTGTCGGGCTAGGTCCTCAACATTCCCTGGTAGATGCAGTCGCCTTCCCATCATATCGCAGACATGCTCGATGAGAGAGAGATCTGGCCATCTGGCTGACCAAGGAAGAATTTGACAAGCTGTAAGACAGTTCATAGCAACACGTACCGTATGTGGTCTGGCATTATCTTGCTGAAAAATAAGGCCAGGATACTGCAAAGGGAACGGTAGCAAAACAGGTATCAGAATGTTATTGACGTACCGCTGTGCTGTAAGTGTGCCTCTAAATGACGACTAAAGTGGTTCGGCTACCAAGGGAAATGGCACCCTAGGCACTTCTGGTTGAGGGACTGTGTGGCGGGCAATAGAAACCATAACTCCTGGTTGAGGGACTGTGTGGCGTGCAATAGGAACCATAACTCCTGGTTGAGGGACTGTGTGGCAGAATCGGCACGCTGCTCTGGGCGTCTCCAGACACCTCTTCGATGATCGTCATGACACAGTTGGAAGTGGGATTCGTCGTTAAAGACTATACATCCCCAGTCAGCATCATTCCAACCTAATCGAGTCCCAGTACCACTGTAATCTGGCTGACAGTATGCAGGCGTGAGTGCCAGGTGACGTAACTGACGGTACTAACGCAGATTTCTCTCTATCAGCCCCCTGTGAATGGTCATGGTGGACACTCGTGTGCGGGTCCACGTCTGATGATTGATAGCGATGAATCAGGTGCTATGACAGTTGACCTGACAATTACTCTATCCTCCCGATCTATTGTAGCCCTAGGTCGACCGCTACCATCATGACGCTGAAATCTGCCATTGCCAACCCATTCTTGCCAGCATCGTCGAATCGCTTCGACTCATATAACTAGCGATTGCCCAACCTGCCTCTTTCAATCCAATGACCTCTTTCTTACTCTGACAGTTGCTCGTAATGAGCTCGAATCATGCGGCGAGGCATTTTTTCAGTCATTGAAAGGTATCCTAAATCGCAATGCAACAGAAATTTTTAACAACAGTTCAAGAACAACTCCTTATATGCATCGGCTGGATGCGCAGTTCCGATGCTCTGGAGATCGTACTCGTTCGTTGGGCACCAAATTTCAACCGTTTGCATATTTG
Source organism: Stegodyphus mimosarum (assembly GCA_000611955.2). NCBI lineage: Eukaryota > Metazoa > Arthropoda > Arachnida > Araneae > Eresidae > Stegodyphus > Stegodyphus mimosarum. Next base: position 97,427 of record KK120118.1, read on the forward strand.
GTCAAAACATTTATGCGTATAAAATTTCAAAGCAATCGGATGATTTTCTTTGATACGTCGATTTTTTTGTTATAGAGTGTATTTTTGTCTTCATTGTTAATGTGCATGCTTTAATTTTCGTGTATCCAACTGATTCATTTTAAAGATTGTATTAACATTAAACATCACAATAGAAACACTGAAGGACATAAACTCATACATAAGTTTTTCAGGTTTAGAAGTAGATACATAATCTTAGAAGAAATATATTGGATATTGGCTTGTTAGGCAGAATGTTATCAACTACGAAATTTGCGTTACAGAATAAAAAAATTTTTGAATCTTGAAAACTGATAAAGTTCTATTTTAAACACACTCCAGCGTCTTCGCACTAAAGGAGCGAACTCGTGCTTGAGCTTTAATGGGACGCATGTGGCCCTCGTATCGCGGGTTGCTTAGTACTGTTGTATGTATTTGCTTCGACTGGAAAGAAGCAAAATCTAAGAGAGCATTTCTCTGTCTTCAGTTTGCGAGATCTGTGAGTGCACCACTGAAGCTGATGCCCGTCTACTTTCATTTTTCCTTATCCCACCTATAAAAAGAAAAAATATTTTACTCAATTTATCGATTTTTTACTCAATTCTATAATTATAAAACATATACTTAATAAATAACAATACATATACTTAATGAATAACAATGAATAACAATTAGCAGAAAAATTTTAGGATAGCATTAGTTCCACAGACATTGTAGGGATTTATATTTTAAATAACTAGGTTTAATTTAATTTGAAATTTCTTTCCTATAAGACTTCATTTCCCTAATTGTCAATGGCAGAATATTTAAATTTGTAGCGCGGGCGAAGTAATGCTAATTCTACCAGTGGGAGAAAAGGTTTAAGTATCAATTTCTAAAAGGGAAAGTTAGAGAGTGGGGGAAAACTTTGTGCTTGTTGTAGCGTGAGCTTCTGCTTAGCCTTTATTGTTGGGTAAACGTGGCGTAACAGCTATTACTTTGCTGCCACTAAATTATCAACGCTCTGTTAGGAAACAGGAGAGTCTGAGCCCTGTAGCGTCATTCTACTCCTTGTGAATATCTTCAAATTTTGAGTTTAATTCTTACTGTTTCAGTTACCGCCCAAGCAGAGGCGTAGTTTGTTAGCGCCGAGTTGACGCTTTGTAAATTCATAAAAAGTGTAATAGTCGGTTATTTTAATCCTTCTTCTGTGCAGTCACTACTCTTCAGGCAAGTAGACCCTACATCATTATCAGTGTTATGTAATAGTCATATGACATGGACTAGTTTCAAAATGACGCAGTGCAGAAGAAGGTTACTATTTTTAGAATAGGGAGGGGAAATTAATTTAAGCTTAATGGGCTATTGCTAATTGAAATTATAATTTATCTTTCACATTTTTTTATCTTACATATATATATATTGTTCTGCCGAATGCAATAAAGAAGTGCACAGGTACATGTTATAGTATTCCCGTGTATAATATTTCAACCATCTACGGCTGGTCGTTTTTGAACTATGCATACATACAGTGTCTCACAAAAGTGATGGGACACTTGTGCTTTACAAAAGGAAACGTAATAAAATAAATTAAAAAAACATGTAAAAATTTTTTGTGGCTATGTTTCATACTTAAATTTAGTAACAATTATTAAATAACATACATTTTCTCAAAATATTAAAATATTAATTCAATAAAAATACAATTGTTTAGAAGAGCAAAAAATGGCTCACATGAGTGATGGGACACCATTAGACTATGCAACAAAAATCGTCTGAAGTAAGCAATAAAAATATTTTTTGGGGTTTTTATTTTTACTCAAAAGCAATTGGCAATAATTTATAAAATCGTCTGCATTATTTCTCTCTAGTTTGTTTTGGAATTTTTGTGTTTTTTAGCTCTGTGCAGCCATGAATGCTAAACGAAAAGAAACTTTGCCTGAAATTCGAAAATTAGTTATTAATTTGCATATTGAACGTTGAAAATCTATTAGAGAAACTGCTGAAACAGTTAACTTCAGTCATTCAACAGTTTTCAATATCATTAAACGATATAAAAAGAATCATATGATTCAGGATAAAAGAAGACCTGGCCGACCATCAAAGCTATCCAATGGAATAAAGCGAATTATCGTTCAAAATATTAAAAAAAATCCAAGAATGAGTGCTCCTAAAGTTGCTGCTGATTTACAAGC
>KK120119.1:0-12725 GCA_000611955.2 Stegodyphus mimosarum
AATCGTGATTGTTCTACTGATAATTAAAAAGCTTATAAAAGCCGAATTGAAACAGCTCATCTCTGTAGCTTTCGACCGCGTCTGGCATGAGGGCCTAATATACAAATTAGTACAACTTGATTTTAATAGAGAAATTATAAGGATTATATACTCATTTATCAAGGACAGAAATTTTTATGTTTCAATTGGTTCAGACAGCTCGGATTGTATGAGACTGGGTGCAGGGGTCCCCCAGGGATCAATTCTGGGCCCGGTTCTCATTACATTCTACGTTTCAGATTTTCCCACGGATAGATTCACGGGACAACAATATCTGGGATGTTATGCGGATGATACCGCCATTGCTACCAGATCACTTAAGGCCGACCTTGCGATACGTGCCCTGCAGAATTACATACCTGATATTGAAAATTGGTGTACGCGTTGGCGTATATCGATAAATGCGGCAAAATCCGAACTATTAGTTATTTGAAGAAAACAAAGATGTAGAAGACTTAATGAAAAGATTAAATTATTTGGCACTGAGGTACCGTTGGTATCTAAGGCTACATACTTAGGAGTGACACTCAATAATAAGCTAACTTGGAAAGACCATATTAACCGTGTCAGAAGCAAAGCATTAAGTGTAATTACTTGCCTACTCCCACTTATTGGAAGAAATTTAAGCTTAATCTTAGTAAAGAAAAGGCATTTATATATTGCTGTCATAAGGCCCATTTTCTCTTATGCTTCGCCGGCCTGGGCGGCTTACTCTAAAAAAGATGTTGAAAAACTTCAGATTACGCAAAACAAAGTCTTAAGACTTATCACAAATGCCCATTTCTACGTATCTAATGAGACCTTACACAGAGACCTGAGGATTGAATATGTAAATCATTATTTACATAGAATGAATGCCAACTTCTTTAAATCTGCCTTATTATGTAAACATCTTCAACATTTCCATGTTCTAGACTACATAGCCTTAGATGAGGATTACAACATCAGGCCATATGCGGCTCACTTACTAAGGGATCTGAATTTCCCAACTTAGTAGTTGTTAGAGCATTGCTTCAACTTGTACATATGTAAATAGGCTTTCGTTATTTATCCTAGTTATCATATTTAATAAAGAATTTCAATTTTTATTATAATTTTTATGTTATATTTCATGTATTAATTCAGTATTTGTATTGTATTGTATAACTAAAGTTTAATAAATTGTGTTACTTTCATGTGCACTGGTTAGGGCGCAGACATGTACTAACACGGCTCTGCCGCAGTCAGGATTTTAGTTAGGACTTCTCTCTACATTTCAGGACTTTGGTTTATTGCAACCTTGCGATGCAAACGGCATCTATTTCATACCGCATATTTGGTTTTATTTAATTTAAGGAAATTGCACGTCAGGGGCTCTATGCAATTCCTCAGTGAGCTGGATAAGTTGCCCATAATTGGCAATATCCCAGCAATAGTTGTCCACACTAGACTAGACTCATCTCTGTAGTTATTGTTGTTGCTGTTATACTTGACTTGTAGCTGTAAAAAGCGAACTGCTATTTGTTTACTTAATGCTGTATTGATTGTAGCGATTTCGCTGTGAAATAGAATTATTTTATCTGTTTTGAACTGAGTTTTTGCTAATCGTTTGAGATATTGTGATATTGTGCGAAGATCTGTGAAGAAATATTTCAGCATTTAAATTTATTTCTTGTGGAAAGAATAAATTTTTGTTAACTTTTTGCGACTTGTGCATTTAATATATAACGAACGCGTACGCACGTAACAATATATTCAGAGTACATGAAAGCCACACTGAGGAGAAAGATGTGATGGTTTGAGATTCATTTGGTGTCATGATTTGATCTGAAATTTTGTAACAAGACTTTTTGCAGGTTAAAGGCAAAATTTAATAGTTTATATTGTCTTAAATCATAATCTCATATTGTTAAGATAGCTTGTATTCCTCTTAAGATGTTTGTGAAGTTGTAGTTTGTAAAGTTTATTTTCTTTTACTCCAGTAGGTTCAAAAACACATAGTTATTTCACATCTTTTGCATGATTGGATGAGATTTTGTCTTTTAATGCTTAGGTATTTGCATGTATTTTACTGTTGATTGGATAATTATACTGATGTACAAGTAGTTAAAACTTTTTTTAACCATAAAATAATGGTTGTTTAAAAACTGTATGCAGCTGATTTCTTGCGATTTAGACTGTGATTGGAATCAGAATATGAAGTGTTTGTAAATGAGTCTGGAGTAGTGAAAGTTCTCTAAATGACCTTTATAGTATACAAAGCACACTAGCGAAGATAAAAATTTGCAATTGCATATTATCGTTTAATTTACTGGAAGGCATGCAACAGTAGAAGGTAAAGGAAAGTACTTCCTGAGTATTTACGATAAGACTAGTAATAGATATGGAATGAGTTGTATCATTATGAAGTAAACTGAGTAAATCTTTAAAGATTATATATAGTCCATTGACTTCAAGAATTCTGCAGTCACGTTTTAAGAAGCAACATTGGTAATAAGAACAGCTAATGTAACTCTCGCTGTGTGTCTGTACTGAAGGTTAAATTATAAAACATTCAAATTTGAAAGAATTTTAGTTATAAGTAACTTTACTTTTAAAAATGCAAGATAATTCATCAAGTGTCTAGTGTAAAAATCAAACACCAATATCCTTTAAAAGGAAAGTATAAATATGTGTTATATACAATGTGTCTAAACACCATACACACACACACATATATTATTGTGTGTGCGTTCGTATTCGATCAGGAAACGGATCTCCTTATTCGTAATTGGATTTTAAGATGAAGTATTTGAAAAATGTATTTATGAAGAAATAATTAGAAGAAGCAAGTTTGAATGAGTAGTCTGTATAACGTAATTACCTCATTAAAAAAAAGTTATATCTAAATTACTACGACAGATTTATTTCACAATGTCTTTCTTTAGAGCTGTATTTAGCTTAACGGCTGCGATTGAAAAGTATCTCAAAGTTAAGTATTTTTCAATAATTGGTGTTGTTATTAATATTGGCTTAAATTCTTATACCGCACACTCTCGAAAGAAATGCGCAGACAATTAATATAATCATTCAGTCAACAACTAATACTGTAACAGTGATACTGTTAAGCGAATAACTTTGAATCGAGCATTTTATGTGTAGGTAATAACACTATTAATTCACATTTTAGAAATAAAAAATTATTTAATAAACTTGCTATGAATTTGAAATAGTTAATTTAAGATACTCTTCTCTTGTGGACAGGCATAGATCTAGGTTGAATCAAGCTGACATTCTGTGCATTTTCAAAGGCATATAAATGGTATCTCCTGATGACTAACTGTTGAGATCTATTTCAATTTTGATGGAGAACACTCCGGAGGGCCGGTTCTAGGGTCTCCCACAAGGTGATTTACTAGAGCTGCACTCATAGCTGTGTCAGAAGCATGAACTACAATTGCGAGTGGGGCTTCTGATGAATGATGGTACAAGATTGTCGCGTCTGACAAATCTTTCATACGTTTCTCAAAGGCATTTGTGGTTACTTCCGTCTACGCAATTGGTCTTTTCTCGTTTTTCGTCGCTCCTTTTAGGTACGTATTAAGTATTGCTTGAGTTTTTGCCGCTTGCGGAATAAAACGGCGGTAAAAGTTGCACATAGCCAGAAAGCGCCTAAGTTCTTTCACACTTTCTGGTTTCGGGAAATTCACAATTGCTGAAACTTTCTCTGGCAAGGGAGTGATATCCTCGGGAATTATCATATGACCTAGATATTTCACAGCTGGTTTACCCAAGACACATTTATCTGCATTTAGTAGTATACCATAATTCTTGAATCGCTGAAACACTATCTTAAGATGTTGCATGTGCTGGGTGTTATTTTCAGATGCCCCAATAATAGGTTGAGAGACTGTAGCGATCTCAAGAAAAACTCAACACCCGTAAAAATTTGAAAGAGTTGGAATTCTTGCACCTACTGCAACGGAGCTCTTTTGGGCTAGCGGTAAAGAATTCGACTCCTAGTAAATAGACCCAAGATCGAGTCCCGCTCAAGCGATGCAGCACTTCTCACTGGTGATAATAGATGGCGATACGAGCAAGCAACTACCAAGGCTTCGACGAAACACGTGATCGCTACACCTACCATCAACCAAACGAGAGAACATTCGGCTAGTCGTGTATTTTTAGTGTCTCCTTAACGCACAGACGCTATGCATTTATATCAAATCAAGTTTCGATTCGTGCCCAAGCCTATTAATCATTACAGTGTTCGGGCGACTTCGCCTGTAGGCAGGATGTAGTGAAGTACAGGAGAAGAGCGAGGTAGCAGAAAGGTGTGAACAATTTTTCGAAATAACAATTCAATTGAACTTGTGAACAATGTTCTTGCAATTAGTTTCGTTCTGCTTAAAGTTTCTTACTTTAAAATAGAAAATTCAGGTTCATGTTGGACCCCTAACTTGCCTCATAGTTATGTGGACGACAGCTGCCGCATATGGTTCGCATTGCGTAATTTTTCCCCCAAACTCCATTTCTCTTTTGCGTTTCAGCTTCTTGAAAAGAACGCGAATGATATCTAACTACAGTCTTTAATGAGGTAAAAAAATAAGTGCTGTGCTGTGATTACAGTAAGGCTTAATTTCTAAAATTTGAAGTGCCGTAGCCCAATGGAAGACTGTCTGTAAAAAAGAACAAAACTAAATAAGTAAAATAATTAATAATTAATCAGTTAAATAAGTGACTATTAAAATTAAATAATTAATGATTAAAGTAATTAAACAATATTAAAATTTAATAAAATGTAAAGATATAAATAAAACTATAACAAGCTATTAAATAAATGGCAAATAATTAAATATTATAATAAAGTATTGGACCTTCATTTATAGATTGAAATTATAATTCCAGCCAAGTCCCTAAATAATGGGTTTTTGGCTGAAATTATAATTTCACACAAAAAAAATAATAAATAGCTCAAGCTACTTCAAACGATGATAGAAATAAAGACCATTCTTTACCAGCACACCAATAAAAAGCGTTAAAATGGTTAAAGCGTCACTCATGAAAATATACAGAATGCTATAAACAGTAAGAGAATATGGAGAATATTTTAAAGGACGACCTGTGGGTATGAAAACAAAAAGGGAAGAGTCCAACATTTGCTAACCACTATCTCCTCTCAATATAATTTTAGCTGTCAGGCAGAATATGACAGGGGACCAAATTTTCGCCAAATCCGAGAATACCTGAAGAAAAGTAATAAGTGATAATTTTAATCCCCCCTGTCTTTCGTTACATCGTTCCAAAAAGTCTGCAGGTGTTCCTTTCCGCGGGAAGACATTAGCATTGGACAAAAGCTTTACCCGCTGTCAAAAATTCATTGTATTTTCCTCAGAATAAACCTTTGACATGTGGATGGGGCTTCTCTTTCCGTTAAAGTCTCGACCTCTATCAAAGAATTTGGTTTCCCAAGGACGGAAAAGCATGCATTCAGAAGTTAGAATCGATTTTTAATATAATTTGATTATGAAAACTAAAGTTTTCGAGATCGGATTTCTGCTGAAATTGTTACTATTAAACGCCCGGAGCCTTTTTATTAGGTCTTCGGTGAGCGCCGGCTAGAGTTTTGATTTATCTCAAAAACTAAAAAAACACAATTGGGCTCCTATACAATTTAAGCTCTGGATTCCAGTCGTTAATGATCGCAAATGGAAGCGCCTAACAGCGGCCTTGAAGAACCTGTTTAAAAACACAAGCATACACACAGTGCTTATTGTAAAGAGAAGAAGTATTTCTGTATTGTCATGTTTCTTCAAGTATATCTCGCTACGTCTTGAAAAGTTGATTTTGATGGGGACGGAAATAATTAATGGCTTAGATAAATGACAAACATGCGAAGAGATCACGCGGAAGATAATTATGCTTGGTGGTGCTTGCTATGTAGTTGCTTGCTTGTATCGCCATCTATTCGCACCACTGAGAAAGGAAGTAGCGCATGAGTTTCGCATGCCATTGAGGATGAATAAACTTGGGATTCGATCATGGGGTTGTTATAAGGCAGTCGAATATCATACCGCTGTTGCAAAAGAGCCCCCGTGCGCCAGATTCTGATATTCGAACTGCTGCTTTTTAATGAGAGCATTCGATTAGTTCTCGAAATCGCTACACACTCCCCTCCCAAGAATTTCTGATGCGATATAAGGAGATACGAGTCGCCTTTGTGAACTGAATGCGAGTCATTGGCGAGGTTGTGAGCCCAGTGCTTTAATGAAATTGATCATTGTGTTGATGGACTGCTATTGCTATGTGAGGGCATGTACATAGCATCCGTTGATGCATGGTTGAGTATGGTTGAGAGACCCCGGTCTGACATTTGCGTCGCAGATAGATTGTTGGGTCAAGCGTGTGTGAGGTAATTTTTTCATTTGTCCTAGTGAGGGGGAGTGGGTGTAGTTCTCCAGGTCGCTATTGAGGCGATCTCATGGTGATATATCGTTGCTTGCTCGTGTCGCCATCTATTAACACTACTGAGAAGTTCAGCAGATGACCTTTAAAATGACAATGACTTGGATTCGATCTTGTGCCTGTTATATGACAGTCGAATATCATACCTCTGTTGCAGAGTGATCCTGTGCTACAGATTCTGATATTCGAACTGCTTCGTAATACAAGCATTTGATTAGCTCTCAGGATCGCAACACATGTACTGCGGGAAGGGAAGGAAGAATTTTATTCTCGAATAAGTCATTGCTGACTCACAAAAAATGAGAATCTACGAGTGGAAGGGTAAAAGGTTAGTTTCTTGTAAAGGGCATGAAAAATCGAAAAGTGTGTGTTTAGTCATAAGGGTTCGAGGTTAAAATTATAAAAAATTCCAAACCCAAAAGAAGTATGGAACTTAAATATCTGATTAAGAGACAAAATGCTGCATTAAGCAACGCACTAGACCAACGCACTAGATTTCCTGCCAACAAGCAACTGCTCAATAAATTGAATGATGCCGTCAGGTATCTTACAAATTTTTCAGTCACAACAAGACTGGATTAATTATCTAAGTCTGCACTCTACGGATGATAATACCATCTGGAGAGCGTGCTCTAGATATAGGAAATTCTACAATAATATTCCGCCCTTTAAAGACCCTGACAGGATCCATTGCACCGAAACTGAGAAAGTACAACTCTTAGCTTCGTATCTGGAATCTCAGTTTTGCATAAACAACACGCATGACACAACAACGGAACAGATTATCTCTGACTTTCAAAACAATTACACAACAAACCCACTCACTAACAGCATCGTTCCAGCCCGACCGTCGGAAGTTTTTGGCTATGTTAAGAATTTGAAAAACAGAGTCCCGGTATTACCAAATCAACAACAATATGATGGAGATTCTCCCACTCAAGTTAATATTCAAGCTGACCAACATTTTCAACACTATACTTCGTTGACAATACTTTCCACAGAAATGGACAACAGCTAAAATCACCCCTATTCTCAAACCAAATAAACCTGCATCTGAAACTGGGTCGCACAGATCCATTAGTCTAATTCCTTACATAACTAAGCTTATGGAAGAAGTTATTCTGAAAAGAGTATGTGATCATCTGGAAGCAAACGATATACTGATCCCACAACAGTTTTGATTTCGGAAGTCGTTGTCTACATCCTATTAACTTTATCGTGTTGTGGAACATATATCTGAAGGAATTCACTAGAAGAAGTATACTGGAGGTTTATTTCTGAACATAGCCAAAGCTTTTGACCGTGTCTGGATGGATGCACTCATATACAAAATCTACAATCTGGTTTTTCTAGATTACATTACACACATAATTAAATCCTACCTAACAGGTAGCACTTTGTCGTTCACCTTTCTAGCACCTACTCCACTAAACGTCTGGTTTCAGCTGGCGTCCCTCAGGGGTCGCTTCTAGGACCTACACATTTCAATATTTATGTGAATGATATACCTACCACACCCAACACTGCACTAGCAATGTATGCTGACGACACAGAGATTCTTGCTCAAATGCTAGCCTAATAATACAACATATTCAAAATCACATGCATGCACTAGAGGCCTGGCCACTGAAGTGGAAAATTCAGGTCAACTTTGAAAAACAATTGTCATATTCTTCACTAAAAGAGAAAAGTTGAAGAAAACCTGCAGTTTTATTGAACTTCACTGTCCTGGGCTAAGCAAATCACTTATCTTGGGCTGATCCTCCCACATTCTCACATAGTCCCTACATATACACTCTGTTATTCAGAAGTTTCGGGTTCGTAAAGCTAAATTGAATCCCTTAATTGCCTGAAGCAGCGTTCTATCTATAAATAATAAGTTACTCATTTATAAATCCATTCTGCGTCCCACGCTCTGTTATGCTCGTCCAGTCTGGGCGTATTCATGTAAAACTATACATAAAAAACTACAAACTGCTCAGAATGTTGTTCTGCAGCAAATTAAAAACGCACCATACTATATTAGAAACAATGCAATTCATGCGGATCTAGGCATAATTCCATTAAGAAGTTTTTACTACCACCTGGCCAGACAGTTTCACATTTGTTTACGTGCTATAAGTAACTCTGAATTCAGAATTTATAAATACCATTATAAGAACGAATGAAAGGCAAATGTCAATTCTCAATCCAAATGTAATCATGGAAGTTGGATTTTTATATTTACTTTGTCATGTTATTCGGTATCCTTTTGTTTTTATTTATGTATATTTATATTTATATCTTGTGTATTGTATGTATTCATTGATACCTATTGATTGAAAATTACTTTGGTAACACAGATTCAGTTAGACAGCTCTGATGTTTGAATTTATAGTGCGTGAATCTCTTCAAAATTTTAATTAAAAAATAGACTATATCTCAAATACGTTACTTTTTAAAATATTTCGAAACTTTCAACTATGTTTCAACATTATTTCAACTATGTTTGATTTGGAGTAAGACGTCAGCCTAGTCACCCAGGTGTATCAAACGATTGTTCCACAGGAAGGAAAAGGTTTCGAGGCTAGACTGAGCATTTAAACCGAAAAATTTTATACACGGTCTTCGGATAATTTCGGTAATTGAAACTGTAACTGCAAAAACGTGCTTGTTTGTTTGTTTATTTTCAGACAGCTGGCGAATTTGAATCTGTTATTTGAGAATTTCAGTATCCAGCTCTGACCAGCGGTTTTACCGTTATGAGCTTAGAAGATTTTGGTATGGAAAATATGTAACGAAACATTTCTGATATTGTCTGAGGCAATAGTAAAAGTGTCTTTCATCTTCAGTCATTTTATTAAAATGTAAAGGTCAGAGGTTATGTTTTACAACTAGAAATTTTCGATTTTATTTAAATTGTTTATTCATTATTTTTATAGTGTCTTAAAATCAAAATGATACGTAAGAAATGAGAATTTGTAATGATAATTAATTACACATTACTTTTTATAGTTAAATTAAGAGAAACTATACACTCTTTGGAGTTTTTGTAATTCAGTATACGTTCTGCCGCTGATTTTCTTCAAAAGGTATCTCATGACTTTTTAGTCAGGCGAAAGTCATATTTGAGCATAATGTTTTTCTTGTTTTTTATTAGTTCTAATTAAATTTCTTTTCCACATTCACAAAAGAGCAATTTTTAATCTTTGCCTTTTAGTTAAATCTTTTATATAACTAACATATAATAGTAAAAAAAATTAGATTTAAGGTATAAGATCCATTAATTTTCTAATTGATTAATATACGTATTCTCCTTACATTTTATATTTTATTCAAAAATTTATTTTATATTATAAAACTGCCTTTTATGTTAAATGTTTGTAGAAAATATTTTGTTTTTTAGGTTGCTTCTTGAATTTTCTTTAATAAAAATTATATTATAGCATATCTTATTTTATGGTACAATATTACATTAGTTTCTAATTGGTACTCTTCTTCTATGGGGAAAAGATTCAGAAGTGCATGTGTGAATGTGTGTACATATGCATGCATACATGAACACATACATGCATACATGAATAACGATTGTATAACAACCTAAGATTAAGCAGTCATAGCTCAGAGTACTTTCTGCATGTATTTGGTATAAATACTCTTGGCAGAAAAAATTACGTCATTCTTCTCCTAGCTTCGCCACTGCTAATATATCCCCTATATTAAAAGTACTGTGAAATCTTGCAAGATTTCTTTGAAGTCCCCTCTCGGTTTTAAAATTATTAAAAATATTTCCCGGTTGGAATGCGCTTTAGCCCACTGCTTGGCGGCGATTGTTTTTGAATGAGCAATAAACGCGCCAACATGGGTAACTCCGTATATCCGCGAACATAGCTGACTGGATATTTTGAAGCTACGGAAACATGTAGTTTTCGCGCATGCATATTTCCTATTTTATAAAGAACGGTTTTATTGGTAATGTGAGATGATGTAGCAGTTTATTCGAAATTCTTACGTGTTAATTTGAGTAGTTATTTCAGTTCTCGTTTTATTCTTTGAATGCGGTGTTTTTCTATTGAGTGTTTGCTATTTTCGTACGTATATTTCGCTAAATACCAAGTCGCTATGGATTTAGCTGTGATGCTGAGAGAGGTGAGTGAATGTACATGTACATTTATTACTTTATTGGAAGTGCAAGGGAAATGTGCGGTGATTGATTGGTGTATGAAAGTTGGTTATTTTGTTGATTTTTGCACATTGCCTACATTGTGCAATTCGCTGATTTTTTTTTTAAGTTGAAAAGGAACACTGTGCACATGGATTTTTTTAAAATTTATTTTCGTTATTTTAGCTTATTTTGTTCATTTGTGCACGTTGCGTACATTGTGCAATTCGCTGAAGTTTTTTTTAAGTTTAAAAGGAACACTGTGCACATGGCATTTTCTTGTAATTTATTTTCGTTATTTTAGCTTATTTTGTTCATTTGTGTACGTTGCCTACATTGTGCAATTCTCAGATTTTTTTTTTAAGTTAAAACGGAACGGTGTGTACATGGTATCGTTTGTAATTTTAATGCCCTTTTAAAAAAAATTCCTTCTTTCTTGGATGCCATTTTGGTTACGTTTTCGTGGAGCGTGTCGGGAAGGTTATGTAACGGCATAAAATGTGTAAGTATTACAACATAAAATGTAAATAATTAATTTAAACCTAACTGACAAATATTTTAATGATCGTAATGTTCGTTTTGCATATTATTTTATTATCTTTTTGTGGCAACAGTTTCCATACTAATTTATGCTTTAGAATTCTATGTTTTGTTTACAATAGGTTTTCGCGGAGCCTGTCAGGAAGGTTGCAATTAATTGCAAAGACATTTCACAGAAACGCGCCGAATTGGCGATTTTCAAAACATCGCCAAGCAGTGGGCTAAAGCGCATTTTCACCTATTTCCCATATTAAAGCATCAATTATGCAAGTAGAAATAGATATTATTTTTCCTTCATGTGTACTTTTCACATGTACTTTGTGGCTGTTACATTTCCATGATTACTTTTAATATGGTGCTAATATATCTTCACTTCTCAGATGCTTATCTCTTACTTTTAAAATCAGTGTACATAGTATTTATTATATTTCATTATGATTGGATAAATATCTACTAAGATTGTTTTATATGTGTGAAAAAAAGTTTGGGATTTCTTCAAAATTCATTCGTGTCGGTGTCATCTTTCTTCTTGCAACTCCGCCCTCACAACTACGCAGTAAAAATTATTACATATATATATATATATATATATGTATATTGAGTGCTTCAGAAAAATGTATACACATTTTGAACTGTCATAGAAAATTGATTTTCCAACCTACAAGGTTAAGTTTCTAGGAAAAGTTACGTGTCAAGGTTACATGGTTGACGAAAGTGCACCTTATCTTTTACTGTGCCCCATAAAAAAAAATTGAGTGGCATAAGGTCTTGAGCGGTGTCTTGTACAATTTTGTAAATGGATTCTGAAGATTTTTACGTGTGAACTGGGATTTATGGATAGCATTATTTGGTCGGATGCAGCACAATTTAAACTTAATGCAGCTGTCAACAGGTATAATTGTGTGTACTGGGTTGAAGATGATCCCCATATTATTGTTGAAAAGGCTCTGAATGTGTAATGTGGTTTGTCTTCTAAGGTACTTGTTGTACTTTTCTGTTTTTTAGGTACTGTAACTGGAGAAAAATACCTAACACTGCTTGCTGATTCCATTTTCCCTGCCATTCTGCACTGTATGGTAATGCCAAATTTTTTTACCAAAAAGATGGCACTCCTCCGTACTATAATAGGGATGTGTGAGCATACAAAGCGTACCGGCCATTGGATAAGACATAGGGAACCAAGTGAGTTTTCTGCACACTTTCCAGACCTTACACTGCTCGATTTTTTTTTTATGGGACACAGTAAAAGTTGAAGTGTACTGTTATAAACCACATAACCTTGACACACTTTGGGATGAGATTCAAACGATGTGCACAAAAATCCCATTGGGGCACCATGGAATCAGTCATGACTCATCTTAGAAATGTCGATGCTGAAGGCCACTATTTTGAACAATTGCTTTAAACACCATTTAGAATGTTCAGTTTAATCAAAAAGTATACTTTTTTCATACTGGACTTTAGCCTTATTTTTCCCAGAAATTTAATCTTGTAAGTTAAAAATAAATTTTCTATAACAGTACAGTGTGTATACATTTTCTGACGCACCCTGTATATATATATATATATATATATATATTTT
>KK120119.1:21879-33988 GCA_000611955.2 Stegodyphus mimosarum
GTATTTATCATATAAATTTTTAAAGTTTTTTTGTTTTATTATATGGATTTTCTGTTAGTTTTTGTATTCAGACTGCTGTAAATCTAAAAATTTTTCTATCATATTTAGAGAAAAAATTCAGTGTATAAGCAGATCCATGCAAATCAAATCAGTGTACTTCAAGAGCAACTATATTTAAAAGTACATTAAACTTTTTGGCATTTTTCTGTTAATAAGACATCAGTTGCCAAATGTGATAGCCTGTTGATATCCTGTCATAAATAGCTGTTCAATGACATTATTGTGAATGAGTAGGAAGAATGAACATTTATCTAGGAATTCTTCTTCTTAGAGTCTTCCTTCTGCATTCTTAAGCAAATGCAGTGGCAGCTGCAAGATATGAACACCTCTCTCTCTTCACCCCTATTAGAACAACAACCCTGCTATTATACTTAAGCTCTTATTGCATGTCCTCTGGAAGAGAAAATCTGATATCTGTGTGTCACAGCCAAGGCAACGTAATTTAAACAAATGTTGTTGAGTTACATGGGCATGCAAGGCTCTGGAAGGAGATGCTATAGTGTGCAAATTAATCTGTACATAGCAATTTTCCTTGTTGCCAAAACGCTTCTCAAACACAGAAATAGCTCTCAGTAATTTTCCATCATTAAAAAGTAACTGTCTATAACTGTGTAACACTAGCCCAAGTTCCGGGTAACGCTGATTGAACTAAATAATAGAACTGGTCAACATCATCAAGTTCCTCATCCTAATATATTTTCTCAAATTGATCCCCCTCCTCCAAATGTAAGATAACTTGGTAATTGCCCATTGAATTTTTGCCATTTTGTACTGTTTTTCATTAGAAGCACTTTGCTACCATCCATGTTAGAACTTGTATAACCACTTCGGTCATCTGCATCTATTCTCTCTTTTGACAACAAAGTATGATAAATTATGCTGTATATTCTTTGCAACTTATAACTTTGGTTTCTAGATCATCTTCAGCAGTTTGGCCCATAATCAATCAGTTTTGTACCCCTGAATCATGAGATTTCTACTCGGCAATTATCATTTGTAACTTAACAATTTTATCTTTTGGTTTCTAGATCGTCTTCAGCAGTTTAGCCCATAATCAATCAGTTTTGTACCTCTGAATCATAAGATTTCTACTCGGCAATTATCATTTGTAACTTAACAATTTTATCTTTTAATACAACTTTATCTGCTTGATCATCTTTACAAAGTTCTCTTAAAACTGTAGCGATTCTGATGAAAAGCACTGTGTGCCATAGCAAGTTTTTTCCTTATTATATCAATATTTCTTTTTAACTTTAATACTTAAAATCTGTAATTTTATGAAGCTTGCTGACAAATACTCAAAAAACCTTTATGCAGCAATCCCCAAAATATAACTCAATAAAAATGAATAAAAATAGGTCATAACATTCATGTACAGTAAATCAAACTTATTTGAAGTATAAATATGCATTTCCACATTGCAGACGATAAAATGCATAATTTTTCCAATGAAAATTAAAACTAATATTTCATTTCTATATTAATATAATGCAACTTATGCAATACTTTCTAAATTATATGTAAATATAATCCTAGCTGGATCATCACTTTCTATGTTGTGAGTAAAAACTCTCAAAAGTTTCTTATTGATAATTGTTCTTGATACACCTGACTACAATAGACTCCAACATAGAATGCTACAACAAAGTAAAATACCATTCTTATTTTTTTTACATTTAATGCAATTTTATTTACAGTTATTATATACAAATTATGTATACCTACAATAACATAAAAACTCTACTTATCTGCATGCCCAGAATAAGTGTGGTGCACTTTTCCTAAACTTCAAAAGTTTTGGAATTGAAACATCACAAATTTAAGCACAGGAGACCTCATTTTCTAAAAACAACAAATTGAAAAAACTCAATAATATATGCAATGGACTTAATTTCATGTGCACCCACAAAAACCAGAAATCAGTTCCTCACCATATGCTCAATGACTCTATCTCTTCTGTCAGATATTCTCAAATCCTTCACAGCTTTTGGTATGTATGCACAAACTTCTCAGACACAGATGCCCACAGCTCATGGATTCTGTAAGCATGATTACCACTGCCTTTGTGAAGAGGTTCACTCTCACACATGACGTGAGAGGCACAACAAATGCCAAGCAAAATTGCTGCCATGTACTTGTTTCTTGGAAGATTGCTGTCTCTGATTGTCAAAAGGTTGTACAGTACAAGATCCATTGAAAATCTTTCTTTAAAGTTAAATTGACGGTGGTTTTGTCTAGAAGCTCTGTATAAAACATGTTGCAATTTTCTTGGAATAAATCTCTTCAGCAGTTTGCCTAAGGATGACGGATAACAAGAGACAGATTGGTCTGTAGGAGGAGGGCAGTGTCGTTGAGTGACCTTGTTTAAGGAATAGAACTACTTCAGCATCTTTTAAGGGAGTTGGAAAATATCTCAATTCCCAGCAATGATTGAGGAAGCAAATCACAAGTATAGGAATTGTTCAAAACATTTCTATTATTATGCTATTGTCCAGATGGACATAAAAAGGTGATTCAGCCTTTTTATTACATTGACCACTTCTAAATGAGAAACACTTTTGCTTTTGAAGTTACCTAAGCTGGATGTAATGTGTTTTGCTTGTTCCCTAATTACTGTATGGCAAGGGGTTTTCATATCTATGATATCTCATGGGAACTGATTCTCAAGAATAATTCACTGGTGCTAAGGGCTTGTGAGTAATTAGATGCATGAAGGATAATGCCTCTGGATAACCACACATACAATGTTATTGATTCTGATACAAGATGCCATGTGCAAAATGGAAAAGCAAACATCAGTGTGCCACTGGCTGCCACTATCTAGATTCCTACTTTATCAAATTTACATGACGATGATTATATAAAAAGATGCAGATATTTTTTTGCAGTTTTAAATGAAATCAGTCAGTTTTATGCCTCTTGTGTAATCTGAAATTCATTTTGAAAAATCTATAATGTGTTATTGTATTTGGTTTCATTTTTTGTATTTATTGTAAATTTAATAAAATAGCTATTCTTTTCAATAAATTTACATATTGGTAAGGTTGTTGCCATCTAGTTAGATTTCATGTCAACATTTATGTTTGGCACTAAGTGGTGCCTCCTTAACAGAAAAGCACTACATTTTTTTTTTTTTTTGCTGTATTAAGTCAAATATCTGTTTTTATTTACATTGTAATAAAAAATAGCTTATTTATAAATATTGCACTAACATTAAAATCACTTCCTAATGAATACTGATTATTATTTTTACAGCAAAGACATTTTTGTCTGTCAGGCACAATAATTTTGTGTATCATACAGAAGATTGGAAACCTAAAGGCTGTACAATGTATTTGCCTTTACGAGAAGATATTATGATTAATGTTCAGAACATTGAGCAAATAAGTTTTGAATCAGATCAGTTCTTTCTAGCTGATGAGAAAGGAAACTATGTTGGTGCTAAATCTGGTATGTATGAGAGAATTGCATCTATTCTTATGACTTTATTGTGTATCTGTTATGTATTATTAATGACTCTTTCTGAAGCTATCTATTTTATATATAGAGGCATAGCTAGGGGGGAGCAAGTTAGAATATTTGTCCCTGGGCATAACATCCAGGGGGCACCAAATTGATGTTATAAAATTTTAGAATGAAATGTTTTCTATTCTTGGCAAACGGGGGCCTGAAATATTTAGTTGTTCCTGAGCACTGAAAACCCTAGCTATGGTCTTGTTCATATAAGTAAAATTTAATTTTTTTTTACATTATTTTGTTTACTATACCTGGAAAATACTATTCCAAAATTTGGCATTTATGTATAAATACATTTTATGAGCATTATCTGATAAAGTTATGTTTGATATAGGAAATTACTATTAATTACTTGTATCACTTTATGAAACAATTTGACTTTGTTTTAGTTTCATAATTATGTGTGATAAACATATAGTTGATCCACATGAAAGTGACAAATTGGTGTTTTTTCTTTTGCATCCATTTTCTATGTTGTTGTCCAGTATTTTACACCAAGTTGAAAGAAATGCATGCTAAACGAGATGAATCTTTAAAAATTTTTTTACAGAAATTGCAACTTTTTTTTTTCGAAATTGAAGTGCATCTAAAAATTTAAAGACATTTTTCTTAATGCTGTGGTTCTATAGATTCATAGCTTTAGAATATAATATTAAAACAAGAAAAATCCAAGTACATGTTCATTAACTGGGTTTAATGATCATATGCTACCAATATTGGTGAGAGTTCAAAAGTCACCAACTTTTTAGTTCTAAGAAAATCAGTGTGAAAATTTGCTTGATATATCAAATTGCAATGCAGTAGACCAGAATAATAAAATATGTGAAGTAGGTTTTTCATCATTAAAGAAATGTTACATGATAATTATAATAAATGTTTCAAATTTGATCATTGATATAGACAAAAGCTTGTTTATTAAACATAAAAACAAAGCTATCAGCAGATCCTAAGCATTCAATAATCTGATATGCTCAGATTCTTGAAAGTCAACTAAAAAAAGTTAGACTTAAGAACCGATTATACTCAATCATTATAGGTCCAGAAATCAGTCACCAATCAAATATGGTGCTCTAGTTCCTTATTTAAAGTTCCTAACAACCTTAAAGCTCCCTATTTAAAGTTTCTTTTCTAAAGCAAATGGATATTTTTCTATCCTATGTGATGTTAAGCTGTAGTAATTCTGGGGTTTGGAATTTCTCTTAAGCCTTTTTTTTTTAATTAATTCCATAATGAAAGATGTAATATAGTCTGAGCTGAAAATCTCAGTGGTTGTAGACTGTAACTGATTATAGTTATCTTGATGTAATAGGATGTGTTTCTTAATGTTGCAACCAAAAGCTTCAGGTATCCTTTTTCAAAATGAGATATAATAAGCATTCTGCTTTAAAAGTTCACTCAGATTAAAAATGACCAATTTTATGTGATGTCATCTTCAGACACCATGCCTTTCTTGGTTATAATATTTCATGGTACACACAGAAATCTTCTGATTTGAAATCAATTTAATTTAACTATTTGAAAAAGAATATCACCTTGTCTTTAAAAAATTAGTCCTGAATGTGACAATGGGTTAATTCCAGTAAGATCCAGTCATTTAGGTAATTCATGTATTATAGAAAGCTAACCAATCAGTTTCATTTTATGTCATACCTTGTATTCAGTCCTGTAAAATAACTTGAAAAATCTTATTCCCCCCCGGATCTTCAGATAGTTATAATTTGTGACTAATAATATGATTATTCTATCTATCTTATTATTTACAAAAATAGCCTTTTCAGTTTCTGACTTGGGAAGGCTGTACAAACTGTTAGCTTTTGGTTTTAAAAATCTTATTTTATAGCAGTTTTATTTTTACAATCTAGGCCATGCTGTGCATTTATGGAGGTTTGATTCAACACTGCGTAAACTTTATATTTCTCGCTCCATTCTTTTCTTGAAAGATCAGGTAGGTTTCTCAATTAATTTCACACTGTTAAAAAATAATACAGAAGGATTTTAATGCATTTTAAAATTTTATTTTTAAATCTTTATATAATTTGCAATTTATATTTTCAATAATTGAGCTAAATATTGTTGTCTTTTAATAAATTTCAGTACTTTCTGATTATCCGCCTCTCCCAAAAAGTTGTTAATGAATAGTGTTGAGAAGCAGTTGTTTGGCTATTTTTATTCCTTATAGTTGCTGTTCTGTTCAGAAATAATAATTTCAACAAGCATTTTATAATATTATAATTTAATAAAACAAATATGAGAGAGATAAAAAAAACTTGTCGCTGATATTTACATTTTTACAGCCGGTGGATGCTGTTCAGAAAATGATGGCTAAATATAAAGCATATAAATTCATGTGTATTCAAATACATGTATGATGAATGCATGTGTGAATTGACTGTTGTTGTGTACACCGAAGAACCGTTACATTATGACCACCTCCATCACTTGCAGTTGTTGTGAGCACATATTGAAAGTGGTGTATGGATAGTGAAACAACTAGTCGCTGGCTAGCAGTGTATCGTCGACATTCCAAAGGAGAGCGGAGATTGCTACCTATTGTTCGGTTTGACTGAAGAACTACAACAGCCAAAATCACCACCAGCTACAAAAGTGGTGACCCAAACATTGTTTCTCAACACACTGCACAGTGTACGTTGCTGTGTGTGAGCCTATGCAGCCGGAGGCCGAAGAATGTCCCTGCACTGATGGCACATCATCGCCAGCTGTGTGTGCAATGGGCCAAGAAACATCAGAATTGGGCATTAGAAGAATGGAAGAAAGTTGCATCGTCTGATGAACCATGTTTTTCTAGTCCATCATATTGATGGGTATGTGCTAATACACTGATTTCCAAATGAAACCGTGGCTCCCGGATGCACAGCTGGAGGGAGACAAGCTGGTGGTGGGGGTACTATGTTTTTCATGGAGCACCTTAAGACCCATAATCCCCATAGAACAATCCCTGATGTCTGTGCGCTATGGGAATATCGTTACAGAGTAGCTTCACCCATTCATGACAACAATATTTCCGCTGGGGGATGGTGTTTAGCAACAGGATAATGCAGCATGTCATAAGGGTCGAATCATCGGGGAGTGGTTCGAGGAACATTCCAGTGACTTTCAAGTCATGTCTTGGGCTTTAAATTCACCTGACATTGATCCAATAGAGCATTTGTTCCCACCTGGAAAACCAAATTTGTGTTGCCATGCTACCCCCTAACAGTGTGCGGAAATTGCAAAACCGGTTGGTGAATCCTTGGTACCCAGATACCTCAGATTACCTATCAGCACCTTATGGAATCAATACCATGCTGGGTGCTGGCAGGTTTGAGTGCTAAATGTGGTCTTACACGTTATTAACATGGTAGTCGCAATGTAACGGCTCTTCGGTGTATGTATAAATACTGTACCAGAAACATGACAGTTCTTCTGAATGTTAAAACTAGAACTGTGAATATTCAGATAGTACCTAAATTTTTCACACAGAAAAATGATACATTTTGAAGGTGAATTGAAAAGTCTAAGCAAGGAAATTTCAGTGTTAAACATGATGACCATTGTGGACAACCATTCTTTTTAAATAAGGACTTAGAACAAAAAGCTATCACTGAAAATTCAAAGTGTAAAATTCAGGAAATATCATATAGAATAAATATTCCAAAAAGTACAGTACATAGTAATATGAAGAAGACTTAGTACTTAAGCTGGTACAATATATGGGTACACCATACTTTAACAGAGCAGAATAAGTTTACTTGAATTTTGGCATGTGATTCTTTGCTATAAATAATAAGAAGAAAGTAAAATAATAAGAGAATAAAAGTAAAGAAATAAAGATCTTTTTTTGAAATTGTTCATTACTAGAGATCAGAAGTGGATACTGTATAATGATATTGTAAGAAATAGACATGGGTAAGCAAAAGAACTCCTTTCAGTAACATCAATAGGAGACCTGCATCTCAAAAATGTAATACTGTAGGTATAGTGAGACTACAAGGAAACTGTGTATTATGAATTGTTGCACTAAATCAGACAATAAATTCAGAAAAATACTCTTCCCAAATAGCAGTTTTAAAAGCAGATACTGAAGCAAAGCATCCGAAACTAATCATCGTCCAGGTAGTGTCATCTATTTTGACAATGCTCAGCTTCAGATTTCGATGAATGCCAGACAAAAACTTATTGAGTGTGGCTAAGACGTTTTGGGTCCCTTTCCATATTCACTAGACCTTGCCCTTTCTTATTTTCATCTCTTCAGGTTACTTTAAAATTCTCAAAAATACCAAATCAGCAGTTTTGGTGGGTATCTAAAATGAAGATAACATGCCAATAAAGATCTGCTTCACTGCTAAAATAGTTTTTAACCTTCGTTATATTCTAGGCACGTGATGTATTGATCTCATAGTAATAATTTATGATTTTGTTCATTTTTAATGCAAGTTCTTGAGAATCATTTTTGGAGAAATTCGAGAAAATGGTATCTGCTGTAGAAAATCCAATGCCGAATTATACTGAATGTTCAAAGAGCCAGATGTTATTCATTACATTAAATAAGCCATCTCAGTTGGGCTGGGCATGTTATCTGTATGAATAACAGTAACATACTAAAATAAATTTTTTTGGCTAGACCAGGTAACATAAGAAGAGGAAGACTCGAACTTCTACAGACTGATGCTGTAGAGATTTGTTTAGCCCTTAAAACTAAGCATTGGAGGAATTTGGCTGCTAGTAGAACTGGTGGGAAAAGTTAAGTTCAGAAAGCCTTAGCCCACCCTGAGCGATAGTGCCACGGATGATGATGATTTTTTTCATAGGTCAATCAATTTCCATAATAGGAAACCGAATACTTTAGTGATTTATTTATTGTTACTACTCTTAAAACTGCTTTGATAATATAGTGTAGGAGAGAGCAAGGCAAGCATTTTGATAGAAATTTACAACTATATTTCATACTACAGCCATAATTACCTTCATAACAACTTGTTTTCAAGCCACTACCAAAATTATTTTTGTGTACCAAAGTTTAAGTTCAAGGTAAGACATAAGTACTTTTGCATCTTACATCTTATTTTCTGCATTAAGCACTTCCTGCTTACTTTAAAAGTTATTTATTTTATGTTTCATACTCTAAGAACTATAAGAATTTCCTGATTCATAAAGGATCCGCTAAACACAGGCCACATATGCCATATTTATCTTCATAGTTCTCCTTCTTTCATAATTTCCCCTTTAGTGCTTTTAGCATATGATTTGGAGATTTTAAAATTTTGTTAGTAATATATGAGACATGAATTTGGAATGATACAGAGTAATGCACACTGACAAGTCAAAACATTATGACCATCCCCACATTTTTCAATGAACTCATCTGGATGGTGTGAAAGGCATGTGATTATGTGAGAGTGGTATTTAACTGCTGCTGGAGAAGACATTCTTGCACTTACTTTTGTGAGTGATGGGAAAGGCTGCTGATTTAAGCAAATTTGATAGAGGGAAAATTGTAATGGCCTGAAGACTCGGGCGTGAGTATCGTGGAAACAGTACAACTGGTAGGTTGTTTAGATCTACCATTGTTAGTATTTATGCAAGTGGATAAAGGATGGTGAAACCAAGAGTAGATGCCAAGGTGTTGGATGTCCACACATCATCAAAGAAAAAGGATGTCAGAGACTGTCCTTGGTACAGCAAAATCAGTGCCAGACAATGGCTCAGCTGATAGACCAATACAAAGCAAGTTCAAGTGAACAGAACACACATTTCAGCAGACACTGTTGGATATGGGACTGTGCAGCATTTATCCCACACTTGTGCCTCTGTCGACCAAGTGTCATTGTCAACTAAGCCTACACTGGGCCCAAGAATATCGAGACTGGACTATGGATAAGTAGAGGACACTTTGCCTGATCAGATGAATCACGATTTCTCATTCATCACATTGATGGTCATGTCAAGGTATGACATCTTCCAGGCGAACAGAACCTCCACCTGTACAGTTGGTCATACACAGGCTGGTGTCTCTGGGACCCTTAATTATGATAGAACAGACCATGAAAGTTGAAGACTATCTGTACATAATTGCAGATCATTTTCACCCTTACATGGTGTTTGCCTTGCCAGCTGGAAATGGAATCTTAGAGCAGGACAACACCCCATGTCACAAGGCTCGAATTGTGTTGAAGTGGTTCGAGGAACATAAGGATGAATTCCAATTAATGTCCTGGCCACCTAACTCTCCAGATCTTAATCTGATATAGCACATTTGGGATATCATAAAGCAGCAGCTTAGAGTTCAAACACCACCATGCCATAATACATCAACTTTGCATGACTGCTGCTTAGATGTTTGGTACAACCTATCTCCATTCATCTACCAAGAACTTGTGACATCCATGCCAATGTGAATTGTAGCTGTTTTGCAGGCTAAAGGTCATGCAATGCGCTATTGAGTACGGGGTTATAATGTTTCTGCACTTCAGTGTGTGTGTATATATATCTGTATATATTACTGAATTATATTTATACATATGTGAGTGTTTGTAACTGAAGGCAGTACTTGTATCTGATATCTTTGAATACATATAATAATATTAGTATGACTCTTTATAAATACATTTTTGTCTACTAAATCTGCCCTTTAACTTTCTGTTCAGTAAATTACAATTACTTTTCAGTACTTTATAATTTTTCCATATGTTTTCTTGTAATAAAGTAGTAAAAGTGGACTAGAAAATTGCATGACTAAATATGATGTTTATTATTATGCATTGTATTAACCCCTTAACTGCCGCGGGCGTATATATATATACGCCTTGCTCAGCCGATGCGTTAACTGCCTCAGGCGTATATATAAGCCCTTCCAAAATGCTATCATTTGCTTTGCGCTGCTATCAGTAAAATTAATCATAAAGTTTTGGAATGCAACATCACGATGACTTTGACAGAGTATGCAAAAGAGGATACTATTTCAGAGAAGGGGGGAAGACCTGGAGAAGGAGATGTTTCTGGAACGGCGCAAGTAATGACTGCCCAGTTATTAGTCATGTTTCTGTTTGAGTGAAACATATTTTTTATTGCGTGTCTTCCGTTTTCATTTACTGTTTGTAATAGGTGCTTTTTTACGAATATGTATGACAGTGAAATAGATGATTACTTTCCGTCATCTTCAGGATCGGACACCACAGAATATGACATTACGTCAGATGAAGAGGACTGTGACTATTTTTCGAAAGATGCTCAATGTTAAGTACGACTTGATGTGAAAAACTTGCCTGTGCCGCCTCCATGCTTTCCATTTAGGTATACTGATTTTACAAGGTATAGCACTGAAACCTGATACTTGGTTTAAAAATAACTTGATTGAAACTCCATTTTTTTTTATTACACAAACATCATTTTTATTATACTTTCATCTTTTTCATTATACTGTTACTCTAAACATTAAATTTTGTATTTTAATTTTTTTCTTAAGTAAGTAAATAGGTTTTAGACAACAAAACTTGCACTTATTTTCCCCCTAATACATCGCATAACTATGCATGCCTGTGTAAAAAACGGTGGCACTGGGGAGTGAGTCTTGTGCGTTTTCCGCTGCAGTTAAGGGGTTAAAATGTTTTCTTTTTGTGGTTTGCACTGTGTTATATAACAAGCATTCTTCAAAAATGTATACAAAATATTTTAATTTATTCACCACATATATAGAAATATTATGATGTGAGTTAATGGTTTTATTAACACATTCAACATTATTTAAAGTGCTCTCTTTATTATCAGTTTTTATCATTAATGAGAAACACTCTTTTATTGACTGAGATGATCAGGTCATTTGTCGTAGGTGCCAGGGCATGTGTGTAGCATTTGTTGTAAAAAATAATAGCAATTATTGTGGCTAGCATAAGGATGGTGATGATGCTGCAATAAAAATTTGCTCCAGATGATGAAGTAAACACTGAGTGAATTCAGGAAATCAAAGTTGAAAAGTTAATGATTGAGAACTGCTGGCATAAAAACCATAGAGTAAACCAGGTGGGAGGAACTGTGGTGGTGGTGAAGTTGTGACATTAGGAGCAGGAGTTTCCTATTGGCTGAGAGTAGAGAAATTTACATAATAAGACTCTGGATTAGTAGATACATCAAGTGGTTGGACTAGTTTTGAAGCCATACTTGATTTAAAATAAAGAAAAATAAAATAAATGAGATAGAGGAAAAATAACAGAGAGCATTAGAAAATTAAATAGTAGTTGTAATAAACATGATAAGCAAAAATTAAGTCAAATACATAAAGAATACATAAATAAGAAAAATTAACTATTGGGATTTGAACTGCCGACTTTTGGTCCACGTCTGGTGTTTTATCCTTCAAGCTGTCATTCATGATGCCAAAGTGAGGAATTATTAGTCTAAGAATTATCTTGGTGTTAGTAAGTATTATAGATAGCATTCATGTTGGTCACCAGTCAAGTAAATATATTTCTGTTGAGTTTTATGTCATACTTCAGTTGCATATTCTTTCTCCATGTAAAATAGTCCAAATGGCAGGAAT
>KK120119.1:34002-62222 GCA_000611955.2 Stegodyphus mimosarum
AATGCAAAGTTTAAAACTCAAAGGAAAAATGGGTTAAGGAGGTAGTAATAAATTTATTCTACTTCCTTTATTAAGAGGACTGTTAATTATTCTGTATTTATTTTAAATTTAAATGAATGATTAAAATTTACTACCTATATATATTTTTATGTGAAATTTACTTTTAGGATTTCCAAGAAGTTCAAGTTCAGTTAGATAATCTTTGATCAAACGTTTCAAAGAAAAATATTAAACTTGATCAATGTTCAAAATTACCATGTGAAGTCTTATTGTGCTATAACCTAGTCTATTATTGTACATAATTTATCTCCAAATATATTTTCTGCAGAAATGTAAAGTACATTTGCTATGGATGTAATATAGAGAATAGAATATATATTTTATCATAATTTGACAAATTATATTGGATATAATTATGAATATCTAGTATTATTAATTCAGTCTTATTTTTCCTAACTAAATTGGATTTCACATTCTCTTCCTGGAGTACTTGCAGTCAAAATTTGGTTAGAGATAGGCATATAACCATTATGTGCTTTGCCGTGATTAAATAACAGTTCATTTCATATTTTCATACTGGGCATACAACAAATTTTTGTAACGATGTTTAGTGAGCATTTGTAAAGCAATTTTCAGAATTGTTTTTGTGTGCTTTTTATAAATACCATATTTCCACATGTATCACCTCCCGACTAGCTAGTTACTAGTAATTTATTTATAAATATTTTCCATTTGTTATTTTCTTATTGCACTTAACGAATGAAATGCATTTCTGAATGAATTAGTTATAAATATCAAGCTAGTGTGTGTGTATGGGGGGGGGGAACATATGTGGAAATATATGTTTATTGTGGATGTTAAGTTAGCAGAATTCCTGTGTTACTGTAACAAATTTACCTTTCCTCATTTGATGATACATGTCAGAAAATATAATCACTGGTACCTCTAAAAATATGATAAATAAAAAAACTATAAAATGTACTGCACCTACGAATTTTATATATTATCATTATATAAAATAAAAATCTGATGTGTACACTACATGACTTCCTTGTATGGAATATTAAATTATATGCATTTTTTCCTCCATTTCATTTAAACTTATTGAATTAAATCTACTTTGCTGATAGGGCATAAACCACAGTAAAATAAATGCGCTCTTTAAAATTCACTATATTTGTTTACTATATTTATAAAATTCACTATATTTAGCGACATTTTGGTGCTAGGTTCACTTAGCAGCATTACATCTCATTCATTTTATAACTCAGAATGCACAAAAGTAATATCATCTGAAGAATTATCTAATCATTGCCACATGTTCTATTCAAATACTTTAATAAATCTAAAACAATATATAAAAGAAATTAAACAAATAAGAAAGAAACAGATTTTCACAGGTGATTCAGCATCGCTTATAAATGCGCATGCACTGCTTAGACAGACTGGCGAGAATATTTGGTGCTAGTATGAAACACTTATTTTCTCAAATTTCATTAAAGATATATTTTTCATTCAATTAATTCAGTTCTCACTTTGCGGCAAGGCAAAAATACATAAAAATTCAAAATATTTTAATTAAAAATTAAAAGCTATAGAAAAACATAAAATACCAAGTACAGTTAAAACAATTAAAAAAGTAATTTTTACATTAAAATTACAGTTTCTACGCAAAAACAAGCAATTCGGCCAGCAGGCAAGAAGGCAGATTTTTCGGTGAACAAAACTAAAAGTTTAATGGTGCCACTCGGCAAAAAGACACGGAAGGTGCAGAAAGAATTAATTCACTATTCTGCTAAGTTTCAAATGTAAACAAATAAGGCTTCTATGGTTAAAAAGCTCACAAGCGGCCGAGTGGTAAAGACGCTGAACACTGGTAGTTCGGTACGAGGTTCGAATCCCGCGAATGGGCTGGCTGCATGGGCGTTTTCGTGGTTTTCCCCATGTGTAACGTGTATACGAGCCAGTTTCCCTTAGAAAGTCCTCCACGAAGGCATCCCTCCCTTTAGACAGATAGCCCTCATGTGCTTTGCCATAATCGAATAACCTAACCTATGGTTAAAAAAAAAAGGCTTAGCCACACTTAAACAACTTTCAAATTGTTGATAATTCTACAGATATTGCATGCAGATTAACTAAAGGCATAAAAACCTTAACCAAAACATAAGAACAACATATTTCAATAATTTTTAAAGCAAAAAAATGCACAATTTACCAACATATAAGAATAAAAACAACTGAGCTCACTGAGCCGAGTAACAGAGTGGGTATATATATATATATTTATACAATTTTGGTGCGGCCGATTGCAACTGAAAGGGAGATGCACAACTACATGTTATAGCAGTCCTATATATAGAAAATTTCAACATTCTGAGGCTACTCATGTTTGAGTTATGCGAGATGCGTATGTACATATGTATGAATGTACAGGCATCACGAAATAATCTTTTCTGAATTATAATTTGTTTGAGGAAAAAGAGACCTTTATTCTGTCCTTATGTACAGATGTCATGCAGAAACGTTGTTAAATTGCATTCTATAGCATCCAAAATAGATATTTTTGTTGAAATATGGTATTCAGAAATTTTCGTGATTATACTTCCGTTACTTCTTACAAGGAAGTAAAAAATGAAACTGTAATTATCTATAAATTAAAAAGATAAGAATTTTCTACACATGTGTGTGTGTGTGTATATATATTTTTATGAGTCATTTTATTACATATATATGTATATAAATATAAATAGCCTAAAATGTGACTAAAAAAATATTTCTAATTTTTAGTCGTAAGGGGCTTTGTCCCTGAAGGACTGTTGTTTTTGTTTTGCGATTTTGCGTTGGAAATATTAAAAGTCTGAATCACTTTTCAAATTGTTGCCACAAAATATTGCAGCCCTGTATTATGTTTAAAGAAATTAAATAATGAAGAATATGTATATTTCTCCAAATGTGATAAAACAATGGTTTCTACAGCCATCCAGTTTTGAATAACGTACGTTTCCACCCGAATATGCACATCTGAAAGCCCGAATTTGGAATTTGTTTTATTATCTCTTTCATATTTTGTAAAACTTTAATGAATTTTTGATGAACAAACTCAAACGATTTAAAAACGAGCAATGGCAACAGTCTATGGAGAGAAAAAAAACCTTTTTATCTAAAGCGTGCAGGACTGTGTATCAAAAATTCTAAAGCTATACTCATTTTAAAATTATTTGGCGATATTGCTGTTGGACTGAATTTGATGGTTTTTGTAAAAAGAACATGATATTTAATAAATAAAAGTAACACACGAAATGTTAAAAAACGCGTCTTTAGACGTAATTTAAAATCTGAAACCCTTCAGATTTTTTTTTTAAGCTTTTTAATTACAGGAAGAAACCAATCTCAGTAATATAGATCAGTGATTCTTAACCACTGTGCCATGGCATCTTTGTGTGCCGCCGAATTTTAGAAATGTATATATTAGTAATTATAATGGGTTTAATCCTAGTATACGGTACACATGAGAATTGGCAAAATTCGGTTTTTAAGACATTAATAAGTGTGCCAATTGTGTTATCCAAGCCGATTTTCATGCTCTGGAGGAGAGCGCAATTTGGAGCATTTACGTGCATAATCAGTATATAATTTAAATTGAGAAGTTCTGATTAGTGCAGATGGGAGATTAGTTTATCAAACATTTTTGTTATTTTTAATAACAT
Source organism: Stegodyphus mimosarum (assembly GCA_000611955.2). Classification (NCBI taxonomy): domain Eukaryota; kingdom Metazoa; phylum Arthropoda; class Arachnida; order Araneae; family Eresidae; genus Stegodyphus; species Stegodyphus mimosarum. The sequence continues at coordinate 37,710 of KK120119.1, forward strand.
AAATTGAAGTATGCAAAGGGCCAAAAGAAAATATATTAAACTCAGCAGATAAACTAGTGGGATTCCAAAAACAAATAACTTTATGGAAGAATAAAGCTCGGGAGCTCAGTCCCAAAAGATGTTAATAAAACTATTCATAAAATTGCTATTCACCATTTGACAACATTAGAGGAGAGAATTATTCATTATTTCCCAAATTTAGATATTAAAAAAAAAAAAAAAAGGTGGGTTTTGTAATCCATTTGTGATGACAAATACTTCTTTCTGTATTTGAATTAACTTTGAGGATTTAATGAAGAGGAAGAACTAATTTTGCTTTCTAATAATTGAGATTTAATTTAAAAATATTTGGAAGAATCAATTAATTCATTTTGGATTAACATTAGAGGCAATTATCCCATGATGGCCAAAAAGCTTTAAAAATATTATCACAATTTTCTACATCTTATTTGTATGAATTTGGATTTTCAGTATTAACCAACATAAAAGTGATAGCATTGCCATTTTTACGACCAAATTTAAATGAAATTATTAAAAAGGATCAAGCTCAAATTTCTCATTAAATGTATTATTATTGTTAACTTGTAATTGTAATAATAAAAAATGTACTGCTGTTTTTGTAGTACATATTAAATAAATACTCTTAATAAATGTACTGCTGTTTTTGTAGTACATATTATTTCATTTTACATTCAAAATTATTATCATAAACTATTTTACACAGTGTATTACAGGTAAGTAAACAACTTTTAAACTTATCTTTTTCTTCGCGTGCTGCCGCAACAGAAAAAGGTTGAGAATATAGATATTAAATGAGGTATTTTTTAGTTAATAGGGTGCAGGGTCAGTGATAGGCATTTTGCGATCTCTGCTAGTCCTAAATTCAGCTGTCCATTGCTTATCTGAATTCTAAAAATTTTATCCATAAACTGCCCATTAATTTTGCAGTACGGTGCGATTGTGCCAAACATAAACATTGGTGTAACATTTAACTAGATGATAGCAACTCTAACGATGCACAGAGTTTCATGAAAAAAATTATCTTATAATAATAATAAATCATGTAATACATATAAGGCTTAATGCGCAGATATCAAATTTGTGTAATTCTCTGTCCTCCTTTTAAATGAAAACAAATTACTGTGCACATGGGAAGAATAGTTGTTCTTTCCACTGCACAATTTTAGCATCATGTAGAGTAAACATAGCATAACTCTTCATAACACAATATAAACAGATTACCACATTTGGAACTTTAGATGACTGGTGCCCTGTTAATTGAAAAGTACCTTAAATTAAAATAGAAAATTTTCTTATTTAATAAATTGCTGTTTTTAAATGCAGAAATATATGTTGAAATTAAGATCAAAATACATCTTTTGATTTAGTTCAGCTGATAACTATGTATCATTTTTAACATATTCTGTTGCATTTTTACTAAATATGCTTAAAATAGGTTTACTATTCGAAATTTCGAAGCAAAACCTATGGTCAAATTATTTAATATGTTATCCAGTGAAGGAGATGATCAATGCTTTCAGCTTAATAGTTTAGCCGAATCCCAGGTATCCAAACTCCATTTAATGAAGGTTCTACTTTATGCAAAATGAACGCATAAGTGTAATTCACTCATTTTCTTATAATTTTCAAATATGTAGCATGAATACTACTGTACCAAGAAGAAATCCTTGCGCTATTTCTTATACAGTTTAATGTCAAAATAGCAGTTATGTAATCAAACAGTAGGATAATATATCAAGTGATATTTTGATGTTGAGCTGATTGTTGAATTAATGTGGTAAAAGATTGAAAAATCATATAAAACAATAAACTGCATTTTAGGGAAGACAAAGGAAAAAACAACTAGAAGAATTATATTAATTTTTAAAGAGATTGACAATGGACACTTCTACTTCAAGTAGCAAGATTATTCGACACTAAAAAATGCATCTTTTAAATAAATGAATAAAATGGGTTATTAATAAAAAAAGCAAGATTTAAGGTGCCTTTTATTGAGCAAAATGAAAATTAAAGGATTAAAAAATAAATAAAAAATATATTTCAAAGTGTTTTTTTAATTATCATTTTATTTTATTGTAAAACCATTATATTTTAATGCAATTATATGCACATTTTTGTTCTTAAAACTGCAATAACTATATAATAAATTATAATTCACAAAAAAAATATGTGTACTTTTTTATTGCATTATATTTGCTAATGTATGAACATAGATTTAAAAATGTGTTTAAAATGAACTCCTGTTTTATATAAGATAGCATTGGTTCAACTTTAATCAACATTCCACTGTGTTTATGCAATTCATACTTCAATACTTTAGTAATGAAATAGTACTCTAAATCAAAATTTAAATCTGACCATTTTTAAAACTCTTTGTTGTAAATATCAATTAATGATATCTCATAGCTGTTAACTCTCCTGCTTTTTATTAGCCTATACTAAGGAAAATTTGCCACAAAAATATTTGAAATTTATTGAATTAATGAAGCTTAAATTAGGCAAATTCTGTTCTCCCACCTGTAATGATTTTTGGAATAATTTTCTTATTAAATTTTTTTCATCTGAATTACGTTTTTTTAAGTGGTTCATCATATTGATCATTAGCTTCATAAACCTTTTTTAGCTGAGTTGTATTAATCTACTGTAGACATTTGTAGATTTTTACATGAAGATTCAAGCAATAGTTAATTGGTTAATATTTGCATTTAATTTTATTTATTTCAATATATGGTACATCAGTAAGTTATTTGTTTGTTTATTTGTTTATTGGTTATTTGTTTTATTTTCATCATATTCAAAAGTACTTTGATGAATGAATGCTTTCCTTCCCTAATCGGAATTTTCTGAGTGTAAAAGTGTAAGAAAATTAAAAAATGAAATTAGCCAAAGAATATAAAATTTTGAATGTCTAACTAAATGCTAATATATTTTATATCAGAATTGACTATAAAATAGTTCAATAACCTGAACCATATTTTGAAGCTCCTTTGAAATAGCATTACCATATAGCATGAAAGTATCCTGGTTTCCTTGCAAAACTCAGTTTTCTGATTTCAAGGTTGGTGACTGTGACATCATAAGTGTGAATATAACTAGGCATAAAATAAATTTCTAAATCAGTGGTTGTTAACATTTCTTGCCCCATGTACCCCTTTCATCATTGCTAGATGACCATTTCTCCCTTTTCCAAAACTCAAAAAATACAAATACATTTATTTAAATGTATATTATTTTTAATATGTTCTATAAATTAAACATGAAAAAGCATAGAAAATATTCATAAACACCAGAACTTGATTAAAAGTATTTTTTAATAATCATAAATTAAATATTTAACAGATAAATAAAAGACTGACTGCATTCCCCCCAAAAAAACGATGCAATCCCCTCTGCTCTAAATTATGTCATAGATTTCAACAGATATATATCTAATAGCTTTCAAAATCAGTAATACAGTGAAGATTAACCTTGCATAGAATAATTTCTCTAAAACTAATGATCATGAAACAGCTACAAAACAATTTTACTCTAGTACATAGAATCATATTACAGCTACAAAACAATTTTACTCTAGCTTATTAAATATATGCTACATAGGTGACTGTCAGAAAAATTTAGAATTCAAATTATGCCTTATATTTTTAGAGTTGCCACTGATTTCTTGTTATCTGTTTTAGTTATAAATTTTATATTACGTTAAAAAATGTCTAAGTTATATTCATGGAGAGAAAAACACTGATATTGTCTTATTCTCAGAGTAAAGTTTCATAGTATCAATTTCATTTTTGACTGATGCATCCGTCCATTTTTCCAATAATTTGAGATATGTATTCTTAACTATTAGGCTAAAAAAATAAGTGCATTAGATAAAGTAACAGAATAAAAATAAGAGATAAATTTATGTTTTCATACACTTAATTATAACAAAAAACTGACTGAGTTGCAAAATATTTGTGTAAATTAAAGAAAAGTCATTGATTGCATAGTTTGTGCCAACTGTTGCTTTACTTTTGAGAAAAGAGAGCAGTTATCAACATTTTAACTATAAATTGTTTTAGAGTTGTTATCTCACTTTGGAATTAATACCTGTATTTTTTTTTAAAAAGCTTACATAAGGTATTCAATTTTCTTTTATATTTGTATGTATCAATGAAAAAATAATTGTTTACGTAGAATCATGTTTGAATTCTAAATTTCATTCCCTGTTTTAGCCACTGCTTTTCAACATGCAAAATTACTTAAAATTTTCTGATCAATGCACATTTTAAAATTAAGTTTTAAAGAAAGTACAGCCATGATCTTGAAAAGGTCTTCCTTTTTTTATTCTTTTTAAGAAAGTTTTATAACATTTTATATTGTATCGCTAGTAAAATATTGTTATCGGAAATTTTAATTGAGTAAAAATACATCAAAAGCTGAGATTTTGTGATGTTATGAATGATTAACAAAAATTTGCATGTTCATCAGCATAGTTAAAAAGCTTGTAGTTTCATTAAACATGTATTAAAATAATATGTAAGCCAATTATTAAAATTTATAATATAAAAGGAAAGAAATAAAAAGGAGAACTTGAAAGTGCAAAATTATCGTAAACTTTTTTCCCTCAGAAATATTATACAATCTGCATTTTTAAATGCAAGGTCTTAATTTTTTTATCTAAAAACTGATCTTTTATACTAACAATTTAAATTATGATGCATGCATGGAATATGCTGGTTTTATTTTATCAGAAACAACATTTTGTTTTTTCAGATTTACAAAGTTTAGAATTTTATATGAACAAAAATATCACATTTCAAATGAACAAATCTGGTTAGTTATACCGTATTTATCTGAAAAAAGAAATATTGCTAAAATTTGTCATCATAAAATTTATCATTACAAATTGTCATCATTATTTCTTCCTAGTCATATTTTCATGTTAGACAAACTGTGCATGTAAAACTTGCATGTATTTCAACGCACACTTGTTAATTTTTTAAGTGATGTTGAATAAAATGAATATTTGCTTTTGTAATATATTTAGTGCATTGTGCATTTTTACAATGCAGTTTAGTATATAATGTACATATCATGTGTGTCAAATGTTTGTTTCATTTAAATGCAGAATAAATAGTGGCCTTGTAAAATAAATGTTTGTTTTTTCTTTGTGCATATAAAAGCTTGATGATTTTAATTGGTTGTAATTTTATTTCTATTGCTTTCCTAAATTTCTGACAATAAAAACTCATTTTACTTAATACAATGCACTCTCCTTCACTGAGGAAGAAAAAAGCTTAATATAAAAGAAATTTATTTGCCGACATAGTTTCTCCATGTGTGATACAAACAAGCCTTTATTAGTACTTGGGCTGTTAAGTTCTGGGCTGAGAACATAAGATTATAAGAGGTTTCCTGAATTATCTTGCAATTCCAATAATCACAAAAAATAAATATGCAAATATTGATAGCACATAGTTAATACTTTTGATAAAAGTTCAGTTTTCCTTCCCACATGAAAAGTAAGAAAATGGATTCCTTTATTGGGCTTTGGTTGCAAATACTTATCAGATATCTTTATCAATCGTGTGTTCATTCATTTATCAATCAACTAATTGTTCATGCTTTAATCAATCAATAGTATGTAAAATAGGAACATAAATAAAAAAATGTACAACCATTTTACACAAAGTTTGTTACAAAATTGATGGTCACAAATTTTATCATCTACACATCATTAAAAAAACTGGCCCAGAAAAGTGTTTTCAGAATTTCAGGAAAACTAATCTAAACCAGTAGTAGTCAACCTGTTTCCTGCCACTCACTAGTGGGCATTTTAGCTTTCATGGTGGGCTGTAGCAAAACAAATAAACGGCACTGCACTTATGTACTAATTGAACAGTCACCAGTCAAGATCAATACAACATTCAGACTCTGCTACAGGGCATTTGTATTGGGGTAACATCCAACCACTTTCATGACCACCTGGCTCGTAAGCTGACCCCTATAATTTAGCTTTAAAAAAGTTTAAAAATTCTTGGCTTATAACATGGAAATATGTGACATGACAAATTTTTTATTCTATGTATTTAACTTTGTGCTATTATTTTTTATTAAAACAAGTTTTTTAATAGCAGAATTTTGTTTTTATTTGAAGTATATTTCATTTTTATTAATACTAAAATTTTAGTTACTCTTTTTTGTTCAATATATATTTAGTGCTAAAATCTGCAAAGCATTTATTATTAAATAATAATAAAATTGCATATTATAATATTTTACAATTATCTCAAGATTATTAATCCCTTTGTACATACGTTTTGTTAACATTTCACAATAACTCATAATTAATTCATAAAAATCTTTCTTTTTTTGCTAAGAAATTTAATCTAGTATTACATTTAATTTATTCACTTTTCAAAGTCAAAGGAGTGCAAATGTTTTACGAACTTGATTAACATTTATTTCACATTTTTATGTTAAACACTGAGTAATCTATATTCTTTAAAAGTAGTTATATTTAAAATACATGGCTATATAAGTGAGAAAAATCTGTAAAAATATGCATATAGAAACCAGTTATGCATCATTTCCATTGTTACATACACTAACAAGCGAAAACATTATGACCATCCCCACATTTCTGAATGAACTTGACTGGATGACATGAAGGGTATGTGATTAAGTGGGAATGGTATTGAACTCTTGCTAGAAAAGGTAAGGAAACATTCTTGCACTTACTTTTGTAAGTAATGAGAAAGGCTGCTGAACTAAGCAAATTTGATAGAGGGCAGATTGCAATGGCCTGAAGACTCGGATTGAGTATCTTCGAAACTGCGCAACTGGTAGGTTGTTTACAATCTGTCATTATTATTTACGCAAAGTGGATAAATGATGCTGAAACCAGCATTTATCTACTTTGCATAAATATATAGCAAATAGTAGCAGACATCAAGATGTTGGACATCCACGTATCACCAAAGAAAAAGAACGTCGGAGACTGATTGGTACAGCAAAAACGGCACTAGGCAGTGGCTCAGCTGACAGCCTAGTACAGTGCAGGTTCATGTGCAAGTGTTTTAAAGCATACAGTTCAGCAGACACTGTTGGGTATGGAACTGCACAGCAGATATCCCATATGTGTACCTCTGTTGACCAATCGTCATTGTTAACTAAGCCTACAGTGGGCCTGGGAACATCGAGACTGAACCATGGATAAGTAGAAGACTGTTGCCTGGTAGGATGAACCACGATTTGTAATTTATCATGTTGATGGTCATGTCGGGGTCCACTATCTTCCAGGCAAACAGTTGCCCCCACCCTGCACAGCAGGTCATCCACAGACTGCTGGTGGTAGTATTATGCTTTGAGGGATGTTCTGATGGGGAGCTGTGGGATTTTTAGTTGTGGTAGAACAGGCCATGAAAGTTGCAGACTATCTGAATTGCGGATCAGTTGCACCCTTACATGGGTCTGTCTTCCCCACTGGAAATGGAATCTTTCAGCAGGACTGTGTTGGATTGGTTCGAGGGGCATAAGGATGAATTCCAATCGTGGCCACCTAATTCACAGGATCTTAACCTGATAAAGCAAATTTATGGTGTCATAGAGTGGCAGCCCAGAGCTCAAACACCGCACTGTCTGAATATCTTGACTTTGCGTGACCACTGCTTAGTCATTTGTTACAATCTATCTGCAGTTATCTATCAAGAACTTGTGGCATCCATGCCAATGTGATTTGCAGCTATTTTGCAAGCCAAAGGTCACACAATGTGTTATTGAATAGGTGATCATAATGTTTTGGCTCTTCAATGTATATCATTTGTTCCATATTTATAGTAGTTTGGAATTTCACTAATGATTTAAATTGATTTTTTTCATGAATACAGAATTTTCCTGGACTGAAATAATTTTCAAAGCAACACTGAGAAGTTTAATTCTGATTATTCACACACACACACACATATTATATATATAACTTGTACTCTTTTGTAATCATATTGTGATTTTAATATTTTGACCAATTGTATTTGCATTTTGTAATCATGAAATTTATTCCACCCAGTCCAATCTTTTACCTGGATTATTTCTGTTTTTACAGAAAGTCAAATTCTCTTCTTTGCCTATTTTTGATCTCTTAGTCACCCGCTTTTTCTGTTCTTCTTGCCTCTGATTTCTCCTCTCGAGATTTTTCATGCCCAGAACTTCAATTGCCTTGTGCCTCAGTGCATTATTTCATGGAACCGGAAATGTTGTTTTGTGCAATAGTTCAGTCATAAAGCCTATGCCTAATTGTTTTTATTTTGGATAGAATATTCAAAAAAATTATGTAAAGAGATTTCAACAACTTCATGTTCTTGTTAAGCCTTCCTTATGTTATTAAAAGTTTTGAATCATAATGGGGAGAGTTGCTCACTGAGAGAGAAATATTTTAGAGATTTATTTCTGTTACTATTTGGGGAGACAAAACAGAGAGGTGAAAGACAGTTTATTTACATTTTTTCTCTTCATCCTAAACTAAAGTCTCTAGAACACAGTTTCAAATCTTGCAATAATACTACAAATTTTCCTCACAACTGTTGTAAATATTATCATATTCTCTACTGTATTGTCTCCTTTTATTCTAATTTTATTGCTTGAAAACCATGGGGGGATATGCAATATATACTGATACAAAATACCCTGAAATAGCTTCCGCACAAAATAATGTTAGGGTTGCCAGATGTGGCACGAAATTCCCCATTTGGCGATATGCTATAGACAGAGTGAGAACATTCTTAAGGTTATTCTCGGGAATATTTTCGAAGGTTGGTTAACGCTATATATACCCTGCCTGACTTGGGAGAGAGTAGTAGTAGTATCATGAGTTCAGAGTCAGCTTAAAAGCGATCGGTCGAGTTGGAAGCTGTACTTTAGTGCTTTGCCTTGAAGCTGTCTTCACCATTATAGCCTGAAAGCTGTGTTGCTGATTGTTTCAACATGTTTGTCGTAGTTTTCCAACCAGTGTAAACCTATCTTTGGAATTGTACTGTGAACTGGTGAATAAATTGTGTGTTGATTCTTCATCAAGTGTTATCGTCAATTACTTCAAATCCACAAATTGGTAGAACACAACAAATCTATTTCTGAAGAGAAGGCTTAAATGATAAACACTGCACATTAAAAAGCACAAATAGACATACCAGTATTAATATATTATGTACTTTAAAAGACTCATGAATTTTAATATTATTGTTACTTACACAAAATACTTTCCTATTTGAGCACACATTTTAAATTGGTACCATTAACCAGAAGTTTCTACACCATATGCTGGAGAAACTAAGAGAAAAAGTATGCAGAGGGGAGAAATAAGCAAGTAAATATGATATTTGTTGTGAGAAAAATTTTTCTAAATACAAATTCACATACAGTCTTAGAAATTAATACCTTCAAAGACACTGAGGCAATAAGACAACATTTTAACATACATACATGCCAAGAATGGTTATTAGAAAATAACATGAAATGTTTCTCTTGTGCGCATACACATGTGCCTGTTTAAACCAATATTATATCTAAATGTCTTATTACATGTCTTATTTATCTGAGGTTTTGCTGCTATATAGATAAGCATGTGACTTTTTAACTTGTTCTTTAATTTGAATGGCATTTTACAAATATCACAAATAAGGTTTGTATCCTGTATGGGTAAGCATATGTTTCTTTAATTCACACTTCATTTGAAATGACCTATCACACGCCAAACATACATAAGGTTTCTCTGCTATTTCCATAAAAAATTAGAATGCTTAAATCAGCTCTTGTTTGAAATGGCTTATTATATGCTAACATATATTAAGTATATCTCCTGCATAGATATGCATGTGGTTTCTTAACACACTTTTTGTTTGAAATTACTGATATTTCACATGCATAAGAGTTTGCCGTTGTGTCAATATTCTTGGCTTTTTAAAGTATATCAGTGATGTTATTATTATTGCCAGCATTAAACTTATAGTGCATGGAATGGCAAAATTTATTCTTTATTTTAATTAATGTTCTCAGAATGTAGCATTTAGGCTTCTGTTTTATGTACAGTTTTAGTTGATTAAAGCGTTATTCAAGCTTCTTTTGAGAAATGATTTACTACATTGACAATTTAATCAACTAATTTCTGCTTTATTTATTTATTTATTTTTCAAAATAGAACAACTTTTGAAACTAGAAAGATTGATGTTGACCTCCATGTGCTAGAGCTGAATCTATATGGAAATGCTAGAAAAGAACTTTTCCAAATTTTCTCATTAACTGATGAAAAGAAACTCCAACACTTATGTAATTTTTTTTATCTTCATGTGTTTATCAATATATTAATAATTCAGAATCGTATGATCATTCTAGATTCATTGTACATAATTAAAAAAATGAAATATTTGCCCGGCACTGTTTAGCACCTAAATTACAATAAACAGGTAAGTCTGCAAGTGAATATTTACAAATATAAAAACAATTGAGCAAGGATTGTGAATTTCAGTCTATTACTGCTGAAGAGCATTTGTTCCCCCCTCCCAAATGGCAAGCACTTGCCTACAATGACATTGGCCACCGTTACCTCCTATGTAGAGATAGACAATTTTACATCTATGCCTTCTCCACAATTCAAACCCGGGCCTTTTGGTATCGCAGTCAGGCTTCCCTAACCATTATACTGTCTGGACGGCTACTGAAGAGTATAAAAATGAGTATATAGAAGATGCATCCAAAAGAGGTTTGAAGAACCCACACATTCAATTAGAAAACCCAATATTAATCAGTTATTAGAAAATAACAGTATTTCATAGGAAAAAGCTTAGGATCAAGCATTAGAGCTTGCTGAACACCATTCTGCCCTACATTTAATATCTTCCTCAGCACTGGTAGCAGATGTTGAGCAGTCTGAGAACAAAAACCTAATGATAAACAATTGGCAGCAGTTGCTCCAATTTGTTCCAGAAAGTGTTTCATTTGTGGAAGAGACCATCATATACAGAATGCTTGCGCAGCTAGAGATACAATATATCGAGAATGTGGTAAAAAAGGCCATTATCAGAAGGTGTGCAAATTCAAACTTATATGCAAAACTACTAATTCCATGTTTAAGTTTATACATAGCATCAGTTTTAAACCCATGTGTACTGTAGAGGTACTAATTATTAAAAACCTCTGTACAGATATTCTTATTGATCTTTTTTTTTTTAATTGAATGGCGGACTCGTCTTTTTTTGACATTAGCCATTTCTAAGGCTGGAAGTGGTTGCCATTTTATTGTGAAGACACCTAATAGGCGGCACCGCATTACCTTCTATGAAGGGATGGACAGCCACCACCATGCTTTCTCTGGGATTTGAACTTGGGCCCTACGGTATCGCAGTCGGCTTCCCTAATCACTATACTATCTGGGCAGCTTTCATTGACCATGATTTACTAAAAGATCATTCTTCTGTTAAGACAAAATTCAAAGGTGACAGACCACTTCTTAGAATTTGTGTATTGGGAACTGCTCTTGTAGCTCCTGTGTCATTATTCTCTAATTTACATTGATTGTAGACCCTTTGTTAGAATGTCAAGATGCCAGACTGAAGAAGATAAAAAATTCGTAGCTACAGAAGTATAGATTGCTTAAAGAAGGTGTAATTTAACAAAATAATTTTCCTTGGCATGCACAAGCATTTGTTGTGGAAGGAGAACATCACAGACCTAGAATGGTTCTAGAATATTTGCAGACTATAAACAAATTTATAATACTTAATGAAAGTTGAATAGTTGATTTATTAAGTATCAAAATATAAAATATTTATTCCAATTGACTTCTGAAGTACTTATCATCAAATTCTTATCAAAGAATCAGAGAAGAACTATACAGCTTTTCTATGCTCCATTTAGTGTAACAAATGGAGTTGCTTCTTTCCAAGGAACTATTGTTGAATAAATTAAAAAAAAAAAAAATATCAGAAAACTTTCCCTATCATGATGATGTAACTATATGTGATAAGAAAGAAGCTGAACATAATAATAACTTAAAAGATTTATAGCTGCTACTAAGAAATATAACCTAAGCCGGAATAAGGAGAAATGTATATTTTGCACAAAATCTATACTTGGGCTCCTGTGTAGCTAATGCTATCATAAAACCAGATCCTGACAGACTGAAACCACTGATAGATTTACCAATTCTTATTGATATGGCACTAGAAATGTTTGCTCTTTACTGCCACTGAATATGCAGTTTTTCTGAAAAGATTCAGCTTCTTTTGACTAAAGGAACTGTTCCCATTAGTAAAGATGCTGAGAAAGCCTTCGGTTCCCTTAGCCAAAGCTTCTTTGAGGATAATATACCATTCAGAGTTGAAACTGACACCTTTGAATTTGCAATAACAGCAATCCTGAGTCAAGTTAGACATCCTATTGCTTTCTCCTTTAGAACACTTAACTCTTCAGAATGAAAACACTTCTCTTTTGAAAAAGAGGCATATGCTGTTGAATCTTTACAAAACTGAAGACATTATTTAACTAGCAGGTACTTTGAAGATTTTACAGATCAAAGATCAGCAGCATTTATATTTAATCAACAGCACTGCAGTAAAAATAAAAATGAAAAGCTTATGCATTAATGGTTACAACTTGCTTGTTTCAAATTTATTATATATTACCCTGGAAATAAAAATGAAATTAAAGACACTTTATCAAGAATAAATGCAGCTATAAAACCTCAAATACATCTAAATGAATTTGGATGAATTTTGTGTCATCGGAACAGCTCAAATGTATCATTGAATGAGATCTAAAAATTTCTTTTTTATTAAAAGAAATTAGAACTCTTAATTCATGTTTAAGATGCAGTAAAATAAAACCTTGCCTCTGCAAATCTGAAGGACATTTAATTAAAGCAACTGTACCATTTGAATGCCTAAATCTAGATTTCAAAGGTCTTTTGCCTACAGTTTCCATGATCCAGTTCTTCTTACTATTCTGGACAAGTTTTCAGGGTTCCCCCTTGCAATTACCTGTCCTGATATGTCATCTGCAAACCATTTTTTTAATTTTTAGGATGTCAGTCTGATATTTTCATTTATGTCTCAGGAATTAAAATCCTTCTTGCTATATCAACAAATGGCACAACTGCATATAATTCTCAAGGAAATGGCCAGGTTGAGAAGTATAATGGAATCATATGGAAAACCATGTAACTAGCACTAAAAACAAAGAAAATGGCTATTGAACATTAGGAAGGAAATCTACAGCCTGTTTTGAATTCAATACAGTCAATCTTACATACAACAACAAATGCTACACCACATGAATGTATTTTCATTCACACTACATGGAACACTATTAATGAAGAACCATACACGCACTGACAAAATATCAGGCTCTTGTGCAGGAAGTACAGCTCATTGAGGCTAATCGATATTATGCTTACATTTAACTTCCAGATGGTTGTGAAACAAATGTTTCAAAATGGCTCTGGCTTCCAGAGGAGATACTCCTGTACATGCACATGATATAACTTTAGATAAAAACCAGCAACTTTCAGATTCTTTTGCCAAACAGAATAAAGATTTGGCCACTGAAGCTTATGAAGCCATATGAAAAACTGTAGGAAAATCAACAGAAAAGAATTCTCGAGGGAGTGATTTACTGTGCGTTAACATACCTGAGGCTTTTGAAAACACTGCAGATATTTACTTGCATGAGAGTGAATCCTTGCGTCCTAAAAATGCACAGACTTTAGCCTTCTTATCTGGCAGACTATGTGACTCATTAATAAATTTTGAGAGGGGTGACTGTGGTATTATTACCCGTCAGCAACAGTGTCTTTTTTGTAGCCAATGCAAATTGTAACAGTTTTAGTGGTATATGGTTAAGTTTCAAAATAAAACATGATAAAAAGCATATATAAGTCAAATTTAGTGTTTTAAACATGGTATTTAGTGCAATGCATGACATTAAGCACATTTATTTCAAATTTAGCTTATGAAACATATTAAGCACATGTCAGTCAATTTTAGCTTGTTAAACATAATAATTAGTATAATTAAATTCAGTTAGCAGAAAACATGATATTAAGTATATGCAATCAAAAATTAGCTGATTAAACATGCTGTTTAATGCAATTAAATTCAAGTTGGTAGAAAATCATGATGTTATGCTCTTAAGTAAGCTACCATTAATTCATATTATGCTATTAAGTAAATTTGCCAGAGACTTATTATCCTAAAAGGATATAGTCTTTTTTGTGTTTCAAATTTTGGTAAATGCATCTTGTCGTCATGAAGATTATTATTATTATTATTTTAATTTTAGTTTCAGATCATCTGTTTAATTCTTTGGGCAGGATATGTGCACCAGTTGCCAGATTAATGGAATTTGAAGAGTGATTAACAATCTGATTCACATAATACCCATGCCATTCAACAATCATAATAGTTATTCCCTTTGACATGTTTTTTTTAATTAGCAGTATCAGAGTTTCCACTGATCTGTTGTTTGCAGTGAACATGATTTCGATAAAGCAGTAATCTTTCTGAGATGCACCACTGCAGATAACTTCCTTAACTGACCAAAAATAATTTCATCTATTCATTGTTAAAAAATTCCGAAAAGATAACATGGAAATCAGACAAAATAATGGTAAATTAATGAAGAATAAACTGCATGTGCAAAGACTAACAATGAGTACAATGTTACAACATGCACATTATGAACAACAATGTAAGGAACCAAAAATAACATAATAGGAATGCTTGCTACCTTCAAACCTGTGAATCCAGTTTTGAACTGTTATCACCATTGTTGGCAGTATTTACATTTACAGGGTTCTTTGAGGTTGGTTGGTTGATATGATTACATGCCTAGAAGGGTATCTGCCTAAGGGGAGGGATGTGTTTGTGGAGACCACGAAAATGCCCATGCAGCCAGCCCGTTCGCAGAATTCATACCTCGGACCGAACTACCAGTGTTCAACAACTTTACTGCTTGGCTGGTTCTTTGAGAAAGTGCTTCCAATGATTTAGTACATTTACAACAATGTCTTGCTATGTGAATTTTAGCACTGAAATATATAGCATTTAACATGTTTTGTTTAAATCTAACTGACTTGTTCTATATCTCACATATATCTTTCCTTTGCATTAATAAGTATAGCATACTTGCCAACCTACGACACTCAAAAATCAGGAGATTTCAACAACGATTAATTTCAATGACAAAAAGATTTTTAAATGACAAGAATATATTTTCTTAATAATGAATTAACTTCAAATTGTTACTAATTAGTATCTGAAAGTTCAGTTATTAATTCGTAAATGCGAACAGCACATTCAGCATTAATAACCTTTTGGTCCTTTGTTGCCATAGTTTTTTTTCAATGGAATTCTTGTTGGCCTTCTGTTTTTGTGTACGAACATCGGTCCTTCCACCGCATGAAATCAAAAAATCGCAATGACAAACGGTACACATCGTAAATGCATTACATTTCCTTGAGGAAATATTAGAAGAAAAGTCATCTGTGTACGATTTTTTAAAAGTACCTGAGTACTTGACCTTTTTCACAGACATAACTAATATGAAATATCCTAGTTTTTTAAACTATTTCTTGAAACCACGTATGTTCACAAAGGTTAGCGACAAGATGAACGAAATAATAACCTGGAACTTGCTTTGTGCTTATTTGCCTAATATGTGCCAGATGACACGCAGTGGCACTCGATGCTCAATGGAGAAATGGAATATAAAGTTTTTGGACACGTGTTCTCACTCATAAAGGAGAAACGTGCCATTTCTCACTGATGAAACTACTTTGGTTTTCTATGTAGTCTAGAGAAAAACTAAGTGCTTTCAGACACCCCAAATCACTTTTTTGGGGGGATGCAAATAGCCAAGTATTAAGCCAAGCTACATAAAAATCATGAGAAATTTTAAGAATAAAAGAAAGTCGGGAGAAATATATTGTTATTCGGGTGAGAGAACGATCAGAAATCGAGAGTCTCCCACCTAAATCGGGAGAGTTGGCAACTCTGGTATAAGTTATATTAAATTAGCTTCACTTCAAATGGTATATCTTATAGTTATCTTCTTAGGATGTAGATTTACTTTTTTAAAATTAAATTTGTTATATATTTCATATTCACAATGTCTCTCCCACACGAATTACATGTAATGTGCTGGTATTTTAATATAAACAAGTTATTAGAAGCACATAGTCACAAGATTTTTTACCTGTACAGATAAGTCAGTTTATGATAGTCAAATCAGTGCATATATATACTTTGCATCATGTGTGGAATGCATAAAAGCATTTAGAGTAACTGTGAGCTCAGGCAGTTCCTATTTTAGGTGCAGGGTAAACTGTTTTATTCTATGTAATCCTTCAATTTTATTCACTTGATGATATATATTTACATTCGTCAACTTGCATGTTAATAGTTTCAGTAAATTTATTATTAGACAATACTTACATAAAATGTTATGTTAGTTCAGCATGAGTTTACACAAGCGACAAAATATACATATCAGTTACACTTTCGCTTGCATGAAAATGACCAATGATACGTATCAATTATAGACATTCCATATAAAAAATATTTTTCCTTATGCACATGTGTACATAATTTATACCGCTTTACGTAATGACTTTTATATAATATCTGAAAACAAATTTTTTAAATGCTGGTATAGCACGAATCTCGAGAATCTTTGTAAATAACATGTACTTGAAAACTTTTTCATTTTTTGTACATACGTCTTATCAGTTTAACTGATAAGCAGAAACCATTTATAACACTATCAATCTTAAACAAGAGTCATATGTATTTAAAAAAAAATTGTCTTCATACAAATGTCAAAATTCTGACTATGCATGACATGGTAAGTGACGTAAGATGTGAGTAAATCTTGATGCATAATTTATTTAATGAGCGGAATGTTTCACTCTCATTTATACGTAACACTGGCATATCTTATTCAGAAATTCGTATATTAAGTTGGCGGATAAACACACATTGCATACCCCGCGCCTGCCATGTGTACTAGACCGTCTTTTAGCCCGAAGATATGCTTCGCTATGTTTGCGTATAACCAGATCAAAATAATCAGCTTAAAGCAGCATAATACTATATCTATGTATAATGTACCTATTACGTTACTTTATCTATTAATTTTGACTTAGATATAGTATAACTATATCCATGTCAGAAGTGCACATTGAGTCGAAACATCTCAGCCCAAAGCAGTAAATTACAAGATGTCATAAATAAGTTTATAATATTTAAAGTAGTCTGAAGTGAACAATCGTTTCATTTTCGTTATTATTAATATCTAGTTTCTGTAAGAAGGTATAATATATTAGCGATTCCTTGAATTTACGAGTAAGAATTTAGCCACAAAGTTTACTCAGCAGATGTCGCTGTGATTTGAAGGAACATTACTGTAATGCAGACTGCCGATCTAATTTCGTCCAATAAATTATTTTAGAAAATTAATATAAATTCATTTTCGTTCTATAATTAAGCGATGGAAGAAAATAAGGAGCAGATATTATCAGATTTTATGGTATGTTTTTTAGTGTTGTGTTGTTATACTATTTAATTAAAATTTTGTAAACATAAGATACCCATTGTGATAAGAAACGTGCCTGTGTTTATGTTATTCGTATGTCAATTAATGTTCATCTTTTCACATTTATTTGCACCTAAAAGTCATGTAATTTTTTCGAAAAAACAACAGTGTGGTTAATTTATTAGCTTAATGTTATACATAAGTTCGATTTAATTTTTTTACTTGCTGAAAATATTTCGCGAAAATGCATATGTGCACAAGATTTATTTATTTTTTTAATTATTAAACATTTTCTCTTGATTATCATTTAAAGTTTAATAAATATATCTAGTATATGAGTTATGATATTATAATTTTAATTTAAAAAAAATTCCTTTACAGATTAAACCCCGAAACAATTATTAATATTTTCCATTTTTGTTGAGTCATGGGTAAAAAGGATTACTGGCAGTTTATATGTTATTTTCCTGTAAATTGGATTAAAATATCTTGAAGGTATTATGGTATTAGATTTAAAAATCGCTTTAATTAAATCGCTTGGAAAATAACCGAAAATCTTATAAGTAACTTTGAATAAAACAGAATATAGTTTTATTTTATTTTATTTATTTATTTTTTTAAGCGATTAAAAATCCTTTAGGTTTTTTATGAACTTAGAAATGTACTTACTTCATATGTTTCATTTTTTTAAAAATATGAACTGTTAAGAAGGGGAAAAAGAATTAAATATTGGTTTCATTTTACATATGACAGTGTCTTTTTGTCAAAATTGAAAAAAATATTATGCCTTTTTCTTTTTTCTTAAATGATTTAAAAATTTTATAAAATGTGCCCCGAAACACATGTCAAATATATTAGTAAAAATGAAATGGATTTTTTAAAATTTTTTCTATCCTTAAGACAATGCTTTCCAGGCATTTTAGCCTTGCAACCTACACGTGTAGGGTTATAATTTAATGCTACATACATGCATATAATTACTGTCATAAAAAGAGAAGAAAAAGATGATTTTTGGTTTAAAAAATTGTAATAATGAAGTTAAATAATCATGCATAGTTATTAATAATTACTTGGCAATACTAAACTAATTCATAAATAATGGTAAATATATTTAATCATACAAGAACTATTTGAAGAACATTTTGTGGCCCACAGTTTAGGAATCTCTTCTGTAAGTTTTTAAATCAGATTTTTACATATCAGAAGGCTGGTATTTTCAAATTAATTTTAATTTAAAAATCCGATTAGAACATATAAAATTATATGGTTTTGAATAGCATCAGCTGTTTCCAGTATTCTTTTGAACAGTGTCTGGGATTTTAATCAGCAATTAAAAAAAATCATTGAATAAAATCAGTACTTTTCCTGTATGCACCTGCCATGCATTTTGGTGGGTTTTTTAGCCATGAAAATTTTTTAATTACAATACAAACACATATACACTTGTACACAAATATAACACACACATACACTAATACACAAACACACATGACAATAGTCCAAATGGCATTATCTTTGGGTTGCAGCGTGTGTTTGGCTTCAGTGATGGCCATCAAAAAATATGGCAAGTTCATTCGTAACGGAAATGTACGTTAAAATGAGTGTCTCTTTTTTTTTTTAAATGATGGGAAATATGTTTAAGTTAAAGCTTAAGATAATCTCTAATGCTTTTAAAGAGATTTTAAGTACTGAATCCAAAAAGTAGAACCTTTTTTGAAGAAGTAAAATTATTAGTCCAAAGGGGCTTTGTCCCTGAAGGACTATTGTTTTCGTTTTGCGATTTTGTGTTGATTCACTATAAATGTCCGATTCACTTTTCAAATTGTTGCCACCAAATGTTATCGCCCTGTATTATATTTAAAGAAATTAAATAATGAAGAATTTGCATAAATGTATGTATATTTCTTCAAATGTGATAAAACGATGGTACCTAGAGCCATCCAATTTTAAATAACGTACGTTTTCCACCCAAATATGCGCATCTGGAAGCTCAAATTTGGAATTTGTTTTATTATCTATTTCATATTTTGTAAAACTTCAATGAATTTTTTATTAACAAACTCAACGATTTAAAAGCTAGCATTGGCAACATCTTATGGGGAGGGGGACCTTTTTATCTCCAGTGCAGGGAACTGTGTATTGGAAAGATATGCTCCTTTTAAAATTATTTTGCGATATTGCTGTTGAACTGAATTTTATGGTTTTATATGCGAAGAACATAATATTTAATAAATAAAAGTAACACACAAAATGTTAAAAAAATACAGCTTTGGATGTGATTTAAAATCTGAAACTGTTCAGTGTTTTTTTTTTTTTTAATATTTTGGACCATTCACCTTAGTATACTGTAAGAAAGTGTGTCACCTTTACTTCCATGTCCGTCTAATCTCAAGTGTAAATAACATGATGAAAGCATGATCATGATGTAATAAGTAAATAGGTTGTAAAAATGGTATCTTCTCAAAAATCTGTTCAAGTTTCAGTAAATCAAGTAGGTAAATTTTTGTTGTGTTTCAAGTATATGATTTCATAATAAAGAAAATTCTTCTTTCATTAAAATCAGGAGAAATGCTGCCTCATGGATATAACCCCCATCTAAAAGTGGTAAATCATTAAATATCACTTTTCTATTATGCACCTGCCATGCTTTTTGGCATCTGTGAAAGAGATGCTAAACACATGCCGAGACCCAATAATTGTAACTAGAAATGAACATTGTTGTATGCATATGGATTTTTAATAGATTGAATGTACACCAAACAAACAACTGAATGTACACCAAACAAACAATAGCTTGATAGAATGTATTTTCACAAAAGAAACACTTTACAGTTCTGGAACTTTTCACCAATACACTCATACAGCTCTTCTCAGTATGACAGTGCAATCAGTTGTTACCACTTTAAACTACTAAAAATGTTAAATACAACACAGTTCAAAGTGCATCTAAAGAACAAAGCTTGGACAGAGATCTCTCAATACTCTGAAGTCCATTTTGCACTGAAAAACAGAACTGATGCTCTGTGTATGGTTAAAATTACATATTAGGTCTGGATATGGTTACAGTAACACACAGGGATCAATTACAGTACCATTTACAGTTATACAAGGACCAGACCAAAATGTTGTCAGGTGTGGTGACTTTTGGCGATTTCATGCAAATTTTACAACAAAAATCAGTGGCCAAAATCATCACCAGCGTGGCGGTCTTTCACCAGTTTAGTGAGATAGCCATTTCCCTCAGTGTTAAGTAGACTTGCCTCTGTAATCTTACTTTTTCTAACAGCTTCACTCTCTTGAGACTTCTCGTATAGGCAAAATTTGTAACATCGCCACCCTTCCGAAGGACTGCACATCCCAGGCACTGCAATCCTGGACAGAAGGCCATACTTATAACTGAGAAGAACCAATGCGTTCCTTAAATAATAACTTCAATAAATAATATACAACAGATCAAATACTAAATCAATAAATAAATGCAAAAATTTACAAATTTATATATACATAGAACCAATATACTATTTATGTTACATACACGATTGTGACTATGTACCATGGCGATAGTAAGGGGCTAGCCTGTTGCAGTGGGAACCAATGTCCCATAGCTCTTGTGTTGTATTGAGCTTTATCTTCTCCATCACCAAGTTGATTTGCTCTTGTCCAAAATTCTGCATCACTTCAAACCATGTCTAGAGATCTTGAGTGCACTGCTCAGGCAATGAAGGCGCATCTGGACTGAGACCAAACAAGAGATCACAAGGCAAAGGTCATGACTAAAGAGCAACTGGGATGGGGAATAGCCAGTAGTCTTGTGGATAGTGCTGCAGTAAGCCAGTAAAAACAGGGGTAACTTCTGACAGCAGTCCGATTGGTTTTTGGAAACCATCAGCAAGAGATTATTAAAGATGTTTCGATTAAACCTCTCTACCATGCCATCTGACTATGGGTGTAAAGGTGTCATTTGGGTTTTGTCTGTGCTGAGTAGTTTGCATAGTTCTTTAATTAGAGCTGAAATTAATTTCTTCTTTGATCAGACTGTAACTCAAAAGGTACTTCAGACCTGGAAATCTAATGCTATATCATTACCTCTTTTACTGTGACAATCTCTTGATTAGTAATAGGGTATGCTTCAGGTCACTGTGTAAAATAATCAATGGCAATGAAGATGTATTTGTTGCCATCAGCAGTTTGTGACAGAGATCCCAGGATGACAAATGCAAATGTGTTCAAAAGGCGTTCTTGCGTTGTAACGTCATTGCTTCCTTTGGCTGCGTTTCTGTATTCCTTTCTGATCTGCACAGACATTGCAAGATTGGCACCACTTTTGTGCATCAGCCTTTGCATGACTTCAATAGAAGTTCTCTTGAACTCTCTGTAGTGTCTTCATTATTCCCTAGTGGCCTCCTGTTCGACTGCTATGTAGTTCTTTAAGCATGTCTGCCGTTTCTCTGAAGCATCAGCTGATATCGGAATGTATATTCATAATCTCACTCCTTTAGTACAAGATGCTATTTTGAATATGGAGCAAATATTAGAGAGTTGTGTTTTTCGTAGGACTATAGATTGAAGTGTCCTGCCAGGTGGGTTTCGTATTTGAAGCTTCCATTAAGTCAGGTATGGGTTTTAATGTTGCCGTTTTCGAGCTGGTGTTTCCCGATTTCTTCATCACTCCATGGGTCTGGGTCAGATGATTTTGAAGTTGTGTCTTGACATGTGAACAGGTAATCAGTTCGTATTTTACTTTGACCCTGGGAAAATATTGACTGGTTTCTGGGTAGGGTTTTCTAGATAGGGCATTGATCTTTCTGATGGTGGATAATAACGCCATATTCTTGGAGCCTCTGTATCTATCTGGCTATTTGGCATTTTGGGGTTCTTGAAATTTAAGAACCAGGTCAAAGTTACATGATCTGTGCGGAGCTGGAAATTTGTACCATAGAGGTAATGGTGTAAATATTCTATGGCTTTAACTATAGTGAGCAACTCTTTCCTGGTGACACAGTAGTTCCTCTCCTGTTTAGGTAGATGCTTGCTCCACTGTGCCATGGTTACTGACCATTAATTTCATGGAACAAAACAGCACCAACACTCTCATTGCCTGCATCTGTGTCAAGAATAAATGGTTTGTCGAGCTGGGGATATGTTATGATTATAGCAGATGTTAAAGCTTCATTTAGTTTATTAAATGCATTGTCACATTCTTTTGTCCATAAGAACTTTTGCTTGCTCTCGGTCAGTTTGTAAATTGGTTTTGAGATGGAAGAAAAGTCCTTCACAAATCTCCTGTAGTAGGTGCAAAACTCATGAAATTTGTTAGCTGTTGAACGTTTTATGGGCATCTTCACTCCTTAACTGTCAACACTTTTTCTGGATCTGTGCACACATATTCAGCAGAGATAACATGTCCAAGGTAAGTCGTTTCCTGTTTGTGTTATTTACATTTGTCAGCATTTAACTTTAGATTACCTTCCTTCAGTTTCTGAAGTACCTTCCTAATATTTTTTAAATGAGCTTCGGAAATTTTCCCAAAAATTATGATGGTATATTAGATGGGCTTCGTTGCTGCCAATATCCTCTGTTTGAATCAAGTGTCGAAAACCACTTGCTTCCAGAAAGACTGTTCAGAATATTGTCAATTCTGAGAAGGGAGTAGCTCTTTTTCTTTGTATGCCATTCAAGCAGCAGTAATCAACACAAAATCTACTTGAACCTACCTCTTTTTTGATGAGAATGATGGGAGCCTTCAGTAAACCCAAGGACTTATTGAAGGCTGAATATTATCACTTTGCTGCATGTCCTTTAAAGTTTTCTTACCTTTTCCTATTTAGCAATAGGTAGGCATCTTGGATAGTGTTTGATTGGTAAATGATCCCCATTATCAATTCTGTGCTGTGCCAAACTGCTTTGACTTACTGTGTGAAAACATTTAAGTCTCGAAGACGTTTAATTGCAGAAAAATTCAGTCAAATAAAGGATGCATTTTATGTACATGATGAGCAAGAGAAAACATCTTGAAACTCTTAAAGGACACATTGTGCAGCACTCCTCTCTTCATTCCTTAATTGTGCATTAGTTCTTCAGTCTATAATCTGTTTAATGCAGATCATTAGAGTACATGCTGCAACCATTTCTCCTTTCTTAATGACTTTTGTTTTATCACTTACGTTGGCTACTCTCACCAAGATGATGGTCCTCGATTGGTTGACGTGTGCTGAGGCTACTGTTACAACTTCGAGCTGTTGCAGTTGGTAAGGATATTCCATTATGCTATGCTAGAAATTTTTGTTTTCAGCTATGGGTCGAGGTAATAAAAATTTTATTCTTGCTGGTACTGTGATGTTATCTTGAGCTGTTATTTGGTGGATGGATTTTTCTTCATCTTTGATTTTGAACTGGGAGGCAGAATGCAGTTCATTATTTTTTAAAGTTTTAGGAAAAATTGTATTTCCTTAAAAAATCTAATCTGAGTATGCAGTGATCTGTATTATTTTCCACATATGATGTGTGATGTTAGGTGGCACTTTCAAATATTAAGTTAATGTTTAGCTTTGCATCAATGTGAATTTTATCACTGGACACAGTCTGAAGGATAATACAGGACAGTATCCAGATGAGTTTACTTCCCAGTTGTTGATCCAGATCTTTTTGGATGATGATAACATTGGCTCTTGTAATTCTGTGCAACAAATAAATACATAAATATAGGACATGTGGCCACAAATTACATTAAATGCAATTTAAACTATACTACTACAGTACAAAGTCTGTAATCTGGACTCGTCGGGACCTCAGCGACTCCGGATTAGGGGTTTTTCCAGATCGTAGATCATCAATTTAAGTCTGGTAAGATGGTGTGCAGAAATTATACCGTAATTTATGAAATAAAGAGCAATTATGATCTAAAGGGTATCAAATTTTACAAAAAAAAAAAAAAAA
>KK120119.1:62255-112253 GCA_000611955.2 Stegodyphus mimosarum
AAAAAAAAAAAAAAAAAAAGCGTAATATTTATTCATTTACTGTATGAAACATTTCTTTCAATGTAAGTTGTTTAAGTTGCTTCGTTTTTTGTGCTAATACTTTCTCTTTAATTCAACAAACAGACATAATTTCTTGTTCAGTTACAAAGTTCCACTGTTCAAGTCCTGTAATTGCTGTGTCGAGAATACCAGCTAATTTGTCAATTGAAATTTTTTCTTTTTCAATAACCTCTCTGTCACTTTCTTCATTATCGGAAGCGGTACTTTCTGGATCTAGAACCATACTACAGATTTCGCCGTCCGTTAATTGATTGATGATTGGGGCATTGCCGTCGCAATGAAAAATTTCTGTTATATCATCTTCATTTATTGCCGCTTCTCCACATTTCTTTACATAATCCAATAACTGGAAAATTTCACCTTTAGTTTGCAATGTCCGAAAACCTTCAAATTTGCGGCTATTATCATCATCCTAACCATGAATTATGGTAGCTGGCCATAAATTATGCCAAGCAATTTTTTAACATATCTGGAGACACATCCTCCCACGATCTTGCGATGCTCCACACAGCAGATTTTATGCTAAAATATTTCAAAGATTCTTGAATAGTCATGCCATTGTTCAAGAAATTTAACATAGATTTTAAAAAGGCTACTTTATGTTTGCATTTCAGCGTGTGCACTATTCCCATATCCATAGGCTGAATGATAGATGTACAGTTTGGAAGGAAGAATAATATGGATACATTATCTTTCTCTAAAACTTTAAGTGAAGTATGCGAACAGTTGTCAACAGTCAGGACTATTTTTTAATCATCGGGTAAACCAACCAAATTGAAATGTCGCAAAGCCTCGGGTATGAAATGATTTTCAAACCAATCATTCATCAACACTTGTGTCATCCATGCTCTTTTATTTGCACGATATGTAATGGGGAAAATTGTTACTCCAGGTTGCCAAGGTATTTCGCTGTACATATTGCCCGAAAAGACCAGTTTCATCAGCATTGTAAATTTGTTCTGGAGATAATTGTTCACTAGTAATGAGTTCAATGAATTCATCTGCAAATTCTTCAGCAGCTTCAGTATCAGCTGAAGCTTTTTCACCTGAAATTTTTAATTGTCTTGTACCATGACGATTTTTAAATTTGGTTAACCAACCTGTCGAATATGTACACTCAGTGTTTAAGTTCATTTCTTCATGAAATATTTTGGCTTCAGCCATTAGCATTGTACCCCTCAATGGCACGCCCTCGCTGCGACGCTGTCTGACCCATTCAATCATCACTTTGTCATGATTGTCACTTTTAGCATAACGAATCCTTTTTCTGTTATTCATTGCCAGTGGGGTGTCAGAATCCACAAAAAATTGAAACAGTTCCTTTTTCTTTTTGCTTATGTCATATACAGTTGACTTTCCAATGCCATACTCCTCGCATAATTTTGAGACGGATATGCCTTTATCCATTTTTTGCAGCAATTCCACTTTTTGTTTGATGGACATCAAAACATGTTTTCGCTTTGTAGATCCTTTGGCAGCTCCAGAATCGGAAATTCTTTTTGACATAATCGAAAGTTCAAGCTTAATTTTTATAAAATTGCTCTAACAGTCTGCAAAAAATAATAAGCCGGATCCAATTAGAAGATTAAGGTACAGGTCAATCTGCAACATTAACTGAAGTGCCTTAGAATCAGTAAAGCTAATTTTAGCCAAGTTTATCTCTTTGAAATCCAGATCCTTCGCTATTCTGTATCCTCAAAATACAGAACTGCCCGAAATACTTTTCCAGTTTCACAGCAATTTCCTCCCCTCCCCATCCATTAACACAGAAAATAGGTGTGGAGATTTCGAATGACATCCTTTGTACTTTCTAACAAAGATTCCATTAGGCTTTGACACCGTTCTTTAAAACTATTCTGAAGGTCAGTGTGTTTACTTTCGTTATTTTTATAGGACCTTTATTGCTGTTATAAAGCTTAAAAGCACACTGTACCACAAAAGAATCAACAACGAAATGTCAGGAGCAACCAAACGATAAGAAACCTCTTAGGACAAGCTGTCTGCAGTAAACTGATACAATGCATTTGGAGAAACTGCACCTGCTACTGCATACCTTAGGGGAGGGAAGAAAACAAGATTGCAATCTCGGCCGTTTTCGAAAATCTCCACATGTTTTATGGGTCTGTGACACTTAGCCGACGGGACACTTAACTGACACCAGTTAGCTGACAAGACATTTAGTCGACACGGACACTTAGCCAACAGATCATTTAGCCGACACGGACAGTTAGCCGACAGGACATTTAGTTGACACGGACAGTTAGCCGACACGGACAGTTAGCGACAGGACATTTAGTCGACACGGAAAGTTAGCCGACAGGACATTTAGGTACGAGTCACTGAACTGTCAAGCCATTTAGTCAACAGGACACTAAGCCGCAGTGACGTTTAGCTGGCATGTAGCCAAATTGAAAAAGTGTTGAAATTTCTCGTCAGGGAATATGATCTAATTTTCGAAAGATTCACTTACGTCACAACGGTCACTTAGTTGCATTTTAATATGGTATCTGCAGAAATTGTTCGTAATCTATATGCACATCGACCTATTTTCACTTAAAAAAACATCAGAGAATTGCTCAAACTAGGCGTTGCGCACTTTCTTGACTTTATCCATGTACACATCGACCAGTTTTCACTTAAAAAGACATAGAAATTTGACAAAAATCCAGTTTTTCTTACTTGTTTAAAAAGCGCCAAACAAATAAGTGGATGATTCTGCACTTTAGCCTAAGTATCATTGAGCCAGACACGTTGCATCTTAAATGCAGTATCTCAGGCGATAGGAATAATGATTGAATGAATTGTTACATTTAAGTCTGAATATACATTAAATGCACATGAGGCTGGGTTAACCATCAAACAATATATGCACGTGCTTAGGGAATCAAGGAAAGGGGTCACCATAAAAATGCCCTTAGATATTCAGGAAAATGAGCACCAACAATTTTTCCATTAGCATGCAGCTAAACCAAAAGCAAGAAAGAGAAATAATGAAAAAATAAAAAAATAGGAAAAATGAAACGAAAATTTATAAATTTTTAACAGGTATTGAGAAAAGTTACATTATATAAAAAAATTAATATAACATATAATATTGAAAATTATACATCGGGACTTTCAAAACAGAGTACATAATATTATATACAAATTAGTTAGGAAACGAGAAATTCTATGTATATTTTTACAGTGTACTAAAATATGTGCCATCCAATTTCGGTAAATCATACTCAAAAGGCTTTCCGCACGACCTTAACCATGGCCAACTGGAAGAACTAAATTCACAAAGGTCATGCCTTAGCACGATTCAAATCATTTAGTAGGCACGCTTAGAAAATAAGAGTGGAGTTGCATATCAGCAGCATATGAAGAGTGAAAAATGTAGTTTCTGCAGAAATGTATTCAGTTCTGAATAAAACAAAACCTTAAAGAATATTTGAATTCTAAATGAAACATTATGCAACAGTTTAGTGTTATAAACATTAACGTAAGTAAGTATTTTAAGCGAGAGGCATGGTCAATAAAATGTTACAGAATCGCGTTTTTAATTTCATACAAATTTGAAAGCATTAAGAACAGCCAGATTGGAAAATTAATATCATTAAGTAAACAAGAAAAATTATTAATGATGTGAAAGTGTTGAAAAGGACCCAGTTGATTAAATGAAGAAGCTTTACGGATAATTTTTGAAGATCCCATATTAAAATGTAATTAAGTGACCGCCGTATTTAGGTAAAAAAAATTCTTTTTTCCTTTCAAAATTTAATTCATATTCCTTGACGAGAAATTTCAGCACATTTTTAATTTGGCCAATATACACCAAACAGCACGATAAATATCACACAATGCTAAATTAACACAATAATTATAACCACATATGAGATCTTTAAGAATCGAAAAATGAATTTTACTGATAGTGAAAATATTACTTAAATATTGAATTTACGAATAAGTCGAGAAATTTCGTAATTCATAGTAAGATTAAATAATTAGTTCGTACGTGTGAGCTAAAATGTCACTGTCGGCTTAGTGTCTTGTGGACTAAATGTCTTGACAGTTAAATGTTCCGTAGCTAAATGTTCTGACGGGTAACTCTCTGTCTTGGACAAATGTCCTGTCGGGTCCATGTCGGCTAAATGTCCTGTCATCTAACTGTCCGTGTCGGCTAAATGACCTGTCGGCTAAGTGTCCATGTCGGTTAAATGTTCTGTCGGCTAAATGACCCTGTCGGCTAAGTGTCCGCGACCGATGTTTTATTATGGAAGGAAAAAAATCAAATGCTCATGCGTAAAGCATACAAAAAAAAGTTTGTGGCTTTGAGGTTCGGATTATGGACTTTGTACTGTATTAAAAAGAGTAAATAAATAAAATAAATAAGTAAAACAGTGCAAAATATTTACAACAATATGTAGCTATTTTTATTTAATTTTGTAACCTGCGTTTAATGAGTTAGTTTTTTTTTAATTTAATTTTTTTAAAAATTTTTTTCTTTAAATCAATGAATTATAACTTACTAATTTTGTGTTTGTGTTTATATATGCATTTATTGTTAATATTATTTTAGTCCTGTTTTAAATGACTTGAGTAAAAGTTTATCTTATTCATGTTTTCTTCGATTCATGTTTTCTTCACTAGGAAGTATTAGTAAAATTGTTGAACAAGATGGAATTAGTACAAAAAGCACTTTTATGATAATGAATTAAATAAATACCAAAGTAGTATATCTTACTTTTAAAATCATATATAATTGGTATAATAACACAAATTATGCATTATAAATTGACTTGTTTGTTGCTTTGTTTTTTATTTGTGACTTGTTCGAAGTCAAGTTTGTCAGTGCAGTCCTTTTAAAGTCACATTGTTGCATTGAATGAAAACCTTCTTGCTTTTTTTATCAAGGTTGATAGCAATAAAAAGTTATGTGAAAGATCTGTTGACTGAAGTTTTGCTTCTTATGAAAAACTTGTGACCTCTTAAATTTTAAATAATTTTTTTAATAGTATGTGCTGTACAATTATTTTTAAAAATTTTGCTTCACTTTTTGTTCATAATAAATTTTTATATCTTCAAATTTGTTTATGTCAGATAAATATTTTAATAGCTAACTGAAAGAAATAGATTTTTTATGATCATTATTTGAGATAAGACAAATTTGAAGTCTTAAAAGGCTGTCAAATTTCTTGAATCTTGTGTATAAAAATGTAATAAAAAAGAAAAAAAAATCTTTTACTGACTTTTAAGCTTTTTATTAAAATCAAATTTGAAATGTGCATTTAGTGAGGAACAAATTTTAAAATGCTGTTAAAAAAACACTGTATTTATTACATAGAAACAAGTGAAATAATGCCTGATAAAACTCCTGAATCTTAATGTTAATTTTCTCAATATAATTTTTTCATTTTCATAGTAGTTTTTAAATTAAAGTAGTTGTAGAAGGAAGGGGAATATTTCAAGAATTAACACAGATAAATATTAAATGTGTAAAGCTGAATTCTATCCAGGAAATTAAAAGTTTGGTATTTGTGGCCATCACAAGAGGATATTGTTAATCTGAAACCACTGAAATTACAACAGTTTTAGTATTTTTTTTTAAATGGATGCTTTTATTAGATATATAAAAAAAAATTGATCTTTTTGGAATTTTTAGTTAAAACATTCAATGGTTAAGTTTTTAGGTTAAGATCCAAGTGAAAAATAAAAAGCACAAAGATTAGAGTTTTCAAATTCTGAAGTTTTCTCAAGATTCACAGAATTTATGTATTTGTGTGTTTCATTGCTTATCTTTGTTAAAGTTTTTATTAGACTTGCTCTGCCATTAGGTTGAAAGTTTTTCTTAGTAGGTTTGTTGTAGTAGATAAATATGTATTGGCAAGCAAGATTAAATTATTTCATACTAAGGGGGTGGTGGAAACTCAAGTCTTAAGTAGTAGGTGTTAGTTAGAAAACACCCAAAATTTAAGTATATTTGTATTAGAGCAGCAAAGTTCATGAAGACTTAATCCATTGCAAATAGTATAAGGAATACTTGCACGTCTGTTATTTTATTTAGACTTAGTTAATATTCTGAATATAGATTAATATTCAGATTTTTTATTATCTTGGATGGTTTATTTAATCTGCTTGCCATATTTATGGAATTGGGAAGTACACATGTGAAAATAAAATAAGCTGCAACAGTTTGAATAATTATAAGTTTTACCTGCAATGTTTATTAGTGCATACATTTTAAAGTCTGCTTTTAAGTGAAGCATTAAATACTTATTCAAATTTGTATTTTACATATTATATAAAGGTAGTACTTTTTTTTTTTAACTTTCAGTTTATATATTTAATATGACTGATTTAGAAAATTTTATGTATTTATCATATGAAATAGGACGCACATCTAATTTTGCCATTTTGAACTTGCATCAAGATTTTATTTTTCACAAATGGTATTTTTTTAGTAGTGTTTTATACAATATTAGAAATTTTTAGACATAAACTGAAGCTAATCTTAATGTAGATATTATTTTATTTTAATTTTTACTTTTTTTAAGCATATGTATGTGTCAATTGATTCTTAAAATATAGTGTTTCATGATTAAAGAAGTATTATAATTACCTATTTTGTGTTTAATTCTCTGTATTAAAAGAATGTTATTAAATAATGTTTATTTTAGCTATTTTATTAATCTTTTGATTATTTATTTATTTATTTTCTTCTTTAGTCATGTACAGGGATTGATGACGTTGCAGAATGTATTATGCATTTAGAAGCCACAAATTGGAATTTATTGGTAAGTTGAGTAAATTGCATGAAAAATATGATACAATAAGTGATGCTTAATATGATGAGTAGTGCTATCATTTGGATATTGTTATCAAATTTCCGAAGAATAATTCATTGCCATAATTCAGCTATGTGATCAAGGAATTATTTAGAGTGATGAAAGAGCATTTTCCCCGTGAAATCAGTGTTAGTGTTCGCTAAAGCATAGATCATATAAATGCAAATGAATTAGTGAGCAAAAATTATCTTCCTTGATGCATTGCATTTGCTGAACATGTCTTGGAACTGTGTTTCAGAAAAGACAATAAATTAAGGACTGTTTGAAGCATGTCAAATTTTTAATAAATGATGAAATGGAGGAAGTTAAAGAACTAAAATCAACATCTCCAACTACATGAATTGGGAGGAATTTAACACTTTTTGCAGCATCAATTACAGAAGATATCTGCCAGTCATTTTTTGTAACAAATCCAAGTTTATCATTTGATAAACTTTCTGAAGATGTTGAAAAAGCTGGTGAATTTCCTACAAATGCTGGGATGAGGGATACATTAATAAATATTAAGATTTCAGTGCCAGTAATTTCCATAAGCATTATGTACAGTTGATAAATGAACTTTTGCATCTCACTTGTAGACAATCAACTATTAATGACTTAATTACTAATGACTCTAGTTAAAATGCTGCGAAAATAAGTATTTATATTGAATTAGTTAAATTCCTTTGATGTTTTGAATAATATTTTTCTCATCAGTTAATCTTATCATGTGATTAATGCTATCAAAATAGTCAAAGATACATCAAGTGGTGCCTGTTGTATCTTTATTCTGGTTATATGCGTCTTTAACCAATTTGCTATATTTTATCACTTCGAATCGGAAGTTAGTAAATTCGTTTAGAAAATTTATAGTCTATTATACAGCGTAATAAGGATTTCAAATAAAGGTAGGTAGTTTGATAAAACATATTGCTGTGACATGCATCTTATTTTGCATAAATCATTCTTAAAATTTTGAAATGCCTTGGAGTATAAGTAGGAAGAAATTTATTTTAAAATAGAGTAAAAAGAATTATTGAAACTATATGATGTAATAAAGCTTGAGAGATTTCATTAATAAACTAGTTACAGAAAACAACCACCCAGCTGGTATAGTGGTTAGTGACCCTGACAGCCATAGTGATGGGCCCGGGTTCAAATCCCGGAGCAGGCTGTCCGCCCCTTCATAGGAGGCTACGGTGGACACCTAATAGTTGCTTCCATAATGAAATGGCCATCATTTCTAACCTTTGTAATTGTGCAAGGCTATTAAATAAAGTCCCCAACCATTTAAAAAAAATATAAAAAACTTAATGTGTTCATGCAAAGGATGAATGTGCTCTGATAATTTGAGGATCATATACATGATACTGTACTGTTGGAGAACTGAAGTATTTTTTAAGTTTGCTTTTAGGCTAAATTGATAGCTGCCTAATAGATTAATTATTTTTATCATAATTTTTAATCCAATCTTTACTATCTATTTGCTCAATATTTACAAAAATGTAAATGAGTCATTGTTTAGTAGGGCATAAAGATTTACAAGGGTGTTGTTACAAGGCTTACATATCCCACTGTTTGCAAAAGTGTTTTTAATTTAAAATGAGAAAAATTGAAAGAATTATTAATTTTTATGTTATGCTTTTAAGTATATGTTTAAGTAAGAAAACATATGCTTATACAATATATATTTAACCGTCTAAGTGACACTGCATTTTGGATTTGCTAATTAAGATTTGTGTTTAAACAGAATTTGTTAGCTAAATTTATTTAAATACTTATCTTAGTCACTCTTTTCATAAATTTTCTTTTTTTTTATAAGAGGATATTTCATCATTAAGTAAGAAAGCAAACTATTTTACATTACAAGCTATTATATACTATGTGACAAAAAATCTTATAAGATAAAGGCAGTCATACTACTCAGGAGGTTAATGTATAATGGGATGATATATTGGGTTTTAATGAAAATTTCCCACCACCGCAAATATTGTTTGTGTTGGAATCTTTAGTCATATTTTGTCAAACAATTTTTGGCATTTGAAAGAAAGAGACTTCTTTTAGAACACTGTGTTGTGAAATTTGTAAAAACAATATCATTATCATTTAGTACAAGGTGTCTAGAATGAAGGAAATGTAGCTGTTAAATTACCAGATTGGAACCATCATTTACTTCCAGTTCTGTTGCAAAAAGTCAGCTACAGAATGCCACCAAATCGTGTGTGCAGCTTTAGGTACTAATGGTGCATCATATGACACTGCGAAGTTTTGTACTGAAAGTTCAGAAACAAGGACTATGACATTCAAGAAGCGGAGCATTGTGTTTGGCTTACTGATATCAATGAGGCCCACCTTAAAAAACTTGTGGAAGAAGATCAGTGTGCAACCATTTGAGAGCTAGCTAAGGTGTTCGGTATTAGTGCTATGTCCATTAGTCGCACTGTGCGATGCATAAACTTGATGTGCTAGTTCAATTGCTGGGTGCTGCATGAACTGACTCGAGCAGATAAGGATAGATGAGTTCTGGCCTGCACTAATCTGCTTGAATATCAATGCAAGGACAAAATTCTGGACTGGATCATCATTTGTGATGAACAGTGTGTTTACTTCAACAACACACCCTGAAAAGGGGGTTGGTCTGTGCTCGGTGGGCCCGCACGGCAGCATTGCAAAACGCAATTTGACTAACAAAAACATCATGCTTTGTATCTGGAGAGATTGCTATGGTATAATCTGCAAAGAGTATCAGTAAAATTCTCCACAGTAAGGTGTACAGCTAGATGCTAGTCCATGTTGATGCTGCTATCAAGGAAAAACATTGAACTGAGTTCCAGCACATAAAGGTAATGTTCCATCAAGATAATGCAAGCCCACTTGTGTTTGCATTCACTGGCTGGAAGCACAGACTCGAATGGGATCATTCACTGGCAGAGACTCGAATGGGATCTTTTGCTATACCCACTATATATAGCCTTGACATCGCTCCTTCGGACTTATACCCTTTTCACACCTGCAGCTACATCTTGCTGGTGCTATCTTCCATTCTGCACAGGTTGTCCGAAATGAGGTTGATATGTTTTTGGACTCATGGCCACCAGATTTCTTTGCTGAAGGCTTTGAAGAAACTACCAAACCATTGGCAGAAAGTTATAGATTCGGATAGTGATTACTACCCACACTAAAGGTACTGCTTTCATGTTTTTTCCCCAACTTTATTAAGAACATTTTTTGGTGGAAAACTTTCATTACAACCAGATAATTATTTTTTTTGATGAGTAATTCCATAAATTTGTTGTTGAGAAGAAATGCTTTTAAGAATGTAGTAATATTTATTTTTATTCATTTATCATTTAGCCACTGTATATTTTCTAATCTTACAATTTTGTTAAATATTCTTTGGTGTTATCTTCATATATGAACACTTAACTGAAAATAACTCATTGGTGTGCTGAAAATATAGAGGATTAAATGTGTAGTAATTTCATCTCAACTCTTTTGGTACAGAATAATTATGTGCAGAAAAACGGAATATTGTTTGTGTGAAAGCAGAAGTAACTAGCACTGTGTGCAGCATTCTTTTATAATTTATAGAGAACAAAATGTGAAAAATAGAAGTGGATGTATTTATTAGAATGTACACTTTTCATCCTGTAAGTCCTTAATCTTGAAATTTGATTATCTCTTAAATTCAATTTTTGAAAAAAAAAAAAAAAAAAAGAAGAAGAAGAAGAAGAAAAGAAAAAAGAAAAAAAATGTTAGTCTTGATTTTTTTACTAGGTTGCATTTTTTATAATCGTTTACTTTTGAATTGTTGTTTTATAATGCTTTTATCTCTACACGTGCCTAAGTGGAATCTTTTTCATTGTTTACAGGTACCTGTAAATAAAAAAAGAGTCATTTTTGCTTCTTGTATTAATGCAACCAACTTCATATAAATTGACAAATTTTTTAATCAGGCAGACTCTGACAGCCCATAACACTTCTTCAATTTTAACATATAACATTGCCATTTTCATATGCATTCTTTTTGTTGTACTCCAAATTCTAATCTTTTTATATACAAACTGTGATATTTTTCAGTCTTAAGCTCAGTTTTAAAATATGCATTGTGGATATGTGAGATTTGCCTGCAACGGAAGAAATTATAGAACTCAGTTTGCCGAAGTACAATATTTTGCTACAAAGTTGCTAAAGACAGTAGTTCCTTTTACTCTTTTCTGAAAATGATTACCGCAAAATTTTCAGAATAAAATGAATAAAGTAAAAATAAAAAATGCAACCCTTCTTGTAAGTAGGTTTATTAATTGATTTTTCAGGGTCAGTATAGTTAAAGTATAAAATATGTGTTCAGTAATATGTATAATAAATATTCCTTCCTTAATTATGCTGCTATTCTTTATCTTCTGTAAAAAATTGCTAGATTATACCATGGTGGTTGCATTGAATGCTTTTTTTTTTTTTTATGGTGGGCACTAGTCATTATAGGCTTTGGCCTACTATTGAGGCCATAAGAAGTGTACTATGGAGGAATCTAATAGGCAGCCACAAATACATCCTACGTAAGGACAGACCTGCTGATAGTCTTCTTGTTGAAGGTGCTCTGCATGAGGTATTGCATGAGTTTACTTATTCTGAGATTGCTTAGTTGAGGAAGATTTCATCCTCAATTGTTCAGTAGCAAAGTTATTTGTGCAATAACTTCTGCCTTATTCATTCTCCAAAGTATAATAAATATCACACATTTTAGCACACTGTGTTTTGAGAGTGTGAACAATGATCAAGTTTGTATTATCCTAGTCTGTTAAGCTCTCGGTGGTTTATTTAACAGTTTTCTTCTATGCTTCAGCATTATTTATTCTATATGCAGTATAACTTAGTTTCAATTAATTTTCAGAATTTTAGTATTTTGTGTTTTCTGTGATTACTCTTCACCATTTCAGCTTTTTTTTTCCCCTCTTTCTCTCTCTTTCTCGCTTTTTGATAATAAAAGTACTGAAGTAAAAGAAAATTATACCGCTTTTTAGAGTGAATATGTTCTTATCTAAGTAAATATTAACAGGATGAATGAAATTTGAATTAACTTCTAATTTAATTTAATTTTTTTTTTTATAATTTTCTAGCAAAGGTTATTTTTTGTATGTTAAAGTCATGTTGAAAATTAAAATAAATATTAATAAATAAGTCGAATTTTCATAATAACCGAACTTTTACAGTGAATCAGGAGTTTTCTCAATGAATTCAAATGTCACATATCAAGAGATAAAAGTATTAAAAAACTGGATACTGTTCTGTTACCAGGATTAGATTCAGGAATGTATGAATGCATACACATGTGTTTGTATGTATATGCATATTTGTGTATATGCATACATATACATACATTCATGTTTACATGTATACATACATGTAATAATAAATAATGCAAGGAAAAGGCGGAGCAGCTTCAATGCGTAATAGCTATGTAAGAAAAAGAAACTTGGCAGTCAAGGCGGTTTTAATTCCATTTTTATTTTTCAGTTGACGTTCGTGGCCACAGTCACTTGACACTCTAGTTGTTCCTATTCAGGAACATTTACATTTTGGAAAGTATCGCCACAGAAAGCGCGCACAACGAAATAGTGAACAAGCAGTGAAGAGAGAGCAACTGAAGTGCTTAAGTTAGCCAATATGGTAGCATGCGAAGATAAAAGTTTTGGTTTGAGTTTAAAGGTTCAGTTTCCAATTATTATGTCATCAGTGCTGCGCAGGCCATGCAAAATGGAATGATCTAGAAATGACACAATCCAGAGAAGTTATTACAATTTTGGTATTAAAGGGAATTAGGGTTTAATTTAAATTATAATTTTTATTTACATATTCTTTATCTTACATACATACATGCATACATTTCTGGATCTGGTCCTGATAACAGAACAGAACTAAAAACTCTGTAACTGTTTAGAGAGATATGAGTTGGAAATGAAATAGTATTTGTCAAGTTAGT
Organism: Stegodyphus mimosarum; assembly: GCA_000611955.2. Taxonomy (NCBI): domain Eukaryota; kingdom Metazoa; phylum Arthropoda; class Arachnida; order Araneae; family Eresidae; genus Stegodyphus; species Stegodyphus mimosarum. The sequence goes on from KK120119.1 coordinate 75,105, forward strand.
GGTGCAGTTTTATATTGCTGTTTATCAGCAGAATAATTTGTAAAAGTAATTGATAATATTTGATACACACCAGTAATTTTTTGATTCAGGATGCAATCAATTCGGTGATGCCAGAAGAATCTCAGACTCTTCCTTCAGAACGAGAGATTGAACTTCCTATGGAGATTGAAGGAGCCTGTGGATCTGCAGGAGGAGATTTGGATTTACAAAATGACAAAGACAGTTCTCTAGTCAATCCACTTCCATTATCTATTGCATCAGAACCTTCTATTGTATTCCCATCTCGGTTATTAAATTTCTCAGTTAAATATAAAGAAAATATGGTCCCTCTTGAAGTACCCGACTCTGAGACTGTAGGTAAGTTAATATAAGAAAAGTTTCTGAATTTTAAAATGAGAACTTTGCATTTTGATTAAAAATTATAACATTGTTAAAAGTAGAGGAGAAATGCTAAATTGGAATGTCATATATAAGGAGTGTAAGTGTTTATCAATATGTATTTTATGAAAGTAAAGTGGTTATAGTCCTAAAGGATAAGGGCTATAACCACTTTATTTTCATAAGGATAAAGTTTAAGGATAAAAGGATATTTTTAAGCATATTGCAATTCTTTTGAAGGTAGCCTTAAAATGCTACTATATTTTGCTAATTTTTTTATATTGCAATAAATTTAATTTCTGTTTCAATTAACTTATTATTAATTCATTTATAAAATAATTTCTGAGTTAAAGGTTGTAAGTGAACAGTGATCCCGGAGTTTTTTATGTCATACGGGACATTTATGTTTATTAGTAGAGCAGTGTCATTACTTTCTTAAGGAGAACTGTTTTAGAAATGTGTAAAATGTACACACACACACACACATATTATGCATATATTAGCAATAGCCCCTTAATGCGTAAATTTATTTCCCTTGCATTTTCTAGAAATAATAATCTCTTTCTACACTGTGTCATTTCGAGACTAATCCATGTCATATGACTTTTGCATAACGCTGATGATAAATGGAACTAAAACTCAAATGGTTGATAATAATTTTACACCATTATTAAGTATCCAATCAGAATGCATTGAGAACCAAAACAGTCTAAATTAAGATTTCATCCTAAACACAGCACTCTTGCTTTCTACACTTTGGCCTAGGTGGGCTGCTGTCTGCTGCTTTCTTCTTATTGCAGAGGTATCAAAAATGTAAGCAATTTGAAACAGGTACAAGTAGTGTGTCAAGTTGTTTGTGGCTGCAACATGCTTAATGAAATAGAAACGAAGATTTAATCTACCTTGGTTGCCAGTTTCCTATTCATTATGAATCAGCATTCTACGCAATCAAAATTCTTGCTGTTCATTATGGATTTCACATTCTGTGTTTTACATCATCAATATTTCTACAACATCATTACTTCTGAGTTTGCTTTCATTACACACACAGACACATGTATATATTGTTCCGTGCGTACGAGTTCGTAATGGATTGAATGCAGAAGTTGGTAAAAGTTAACAAAATTTATTCTTTTCACAAGAAATGAAACAAAATGCTGAAATATTTCTGCAGAGATATTCGTACAATATCGCAATATCTCACAATATTTATATTTTTAACTACCACAGCATTAAATAAAACTCAAATTCAAAATACAGAGAAACTAATTCAATCTCTAACTGAGCTGAGATGATTTATTCGCCTCCTATAAGTTTTTTAATCATGACAAGATCATTCTGGTATTTGCTCTATTTTTCTGAATATCAAACACAATTATGAGATATCTATTTATTAAATATTAAATGCACACACTCTTGTGATTTTACTTTTCTGGCTCAGCATTCTCTTAAAATTTGTCATGCGCTGCGTTGCATGGAAAAATAAAAGAATTTTAATTGCAGTTCTAAATAAATACAAAATCCATAACAATGTATATGTATATATATATATTGTTGCATGTGTATGGATTCGTAATGGATTGAATGCACAAGTTGATTAAAAAAATTAATTTTTATCCCAAGAAATAAGACAAAATGCTGAAATTTCTTTGGAGATATTTATACAATATTGCAATATCTCACAGTAGTTGTATTTTAAACTACTAAAATATAAACAGAACTCAAATTCTAAGTACAGGGAAAGCTAATCCGTTCTCACCATGAATTTGTCACAATCAATAACAGCACTAAGTAAACAACTACAACTGAATTGAGATGTTTTCCTCCAGCTTTAATAAGCTTTTTAATCATTCAGAAGAAAATTCTGGTAAAATCAATTTTCTCAATTTTTCTGGATAGCAAAACAGTACAATTATGAGATATCTATTTATTAAATGCGTGTGCTTCTATATTTACATTTTCGGCGTAGCTTTCTCTTAAAAGTTGTCATGCGCTGCATTGCACGGGGAAATGAAACAGTTTTAATTACAATTCTACTAAAAATATCTAAATAAATACAAAATCCTTAACAATATATAAGATGACTTGTAGTAAGCTGCAACAGATTAACCGTGGTTCTTTGCATTATACCTGGGGGAGACTTCATAGTTAAGGAAGGTGACACTCGAAGGGAAGACTTGGACTGATTTGACTGAATTGAATATGACTTTTATTGGTGGATGTGAACTAATTATCAAATACTTCTCTTTCATCACACATGATCGTGAGTGCAATATGCGTCCCACAATTTTCTTAGAGAGTATCACATTTTAAATAATGGTGTAGTGAATAGCAGGATAAAGCAAACAAAGCGAAGTAGCATCTTGACTGCAGGAGAGCTGAAGCTAAATGTGCGTTTGTGCAAATGTGGAAGCTCACTAAGAGAAGGTTTTTGGTTTAGATTAGAAAGATTTAATTCTTGAGTTCAGGTTCTGAGTTAGCTACATGTCAGCATTACACAAACCATGCAAGATGGATTGATCTAGAAATGATGCAGTCCAGAAAAGCTATTATTATAGTTTTCATAATAGATAGTGGGAATTAAGGGATTGCCGTTAACTTAAATTATAATTTTGGTTTACATTGTTTTTCATCTTGCATATGTATGTATAAATCATGGATGCATGTGTGTGTGTACAGTAGTACCTCCTGTAATGGACACCTCTTTTTAAGGGAATATACTTTTGGTTCTGGTCCCTTTAACTGTCCCTTGATTTATTTACCTCTTATTAACTTTTCTCTTGATTTATTTATTTCTTACTGACAAAAAGTTAAAAAAGTAAGATAAAGGTGGAGAAGTAAATAAAAATAGAAATACTCTTTGTTAGTAATTGTTTGAGGTTTCAGATGCAAGTTTGTGCTCAGTGAAAGATAGTTTTGTTACAAGAGAACATTAAAATAAAAAGTTAATCCGTCTCTTTTAAGAACTGCTCTTCAGTAATGGAAAGGGGAACCACACATTGGGAAAAGCGAGTTGTAATGCAGTCAAAAGGATATTTTGCATTCATAGATTTAAAAATCCAGTTAATCTTGCTATAGCTCTCAGTGGGGGAAGAAAACAGTATTGGCAGGGTGAAATATAGTCTAAGGCAGGGACTAAAAAAAAAGGTGATGAGATGATTGGACTACTTGACAAAGCACAAGGATCTCACAATTTGGATAGAGTGAAAACTTCTGTCATTCTTTGTTCTTTCTAGAACTGAGGAGCAAAAAAAGTGTAGTTTGTACTTGTGTGTTAATTTTATGTGCATTATCTAGTATGGCTTCAAAGAGAAAAAATTTCACATTAAAAGAAAATATTGATGCAATTTATGTAGCACAAATTGAAGAGCTTAGTTTGAGAAATTTAGGGCAGAAATTTGGAATGAGTAGAATCCAAGTAAGTCATGTGCTAGAGAATTGTGAAGAAATAAAAATATTATGGATTACTGTTTCAAATGAACATTCTAAGACTATAAAATTTAGAAAAACTGTGTGAAATTTATACAGTAGTTTTGATTGGTTTTGGTTTGTAAGAGCAAACAATATTTCTGTAAGTGGAGTGTTATTGCAAGAAAAGGCAAAAGTGTCAGGAAGTCTGGTACAGCAATACTTCAACGCATCAAAGGGTTAGTAAGACAAACTTAAGCAAAGGCATAACATTACTTTCAAAACTACTTGTGGTGAGCAAAAATCAGTAGATATGCAGCTTGTAACAGATTGGATTAAATAAAATTTGTGAAGGGTATCTGGCTTAAAATCAGCAACACTACAAATGAAATTGGATTATTTTATCAAATTTTACCTAATGAATTTCTGTGCTTCAAAGGAGAAAAGTGCTCTGGCGGTAAAAACTCCAAAGAAACGTCTTACTGTGTTATTTTGTTGTAAATGGAAGGAAAGTTTGAGCAACCATTTGTAATTGGAAAGGCAAAAAAACCAAGACGTTCACATACATTCAAACAAGATGCTTCAAACACATCAATCTAAAATCTTTATCAGTCCTTTGGCATCATAATAAAAATTTATGGAAGACACAAAGTATAATGTCAGAATGGTTGATGTTCTTCATGAAATAATGTCTGGAAAAAATTAGAAAATTCTGCTATTTCTTGACAGTTTCTCTGCCCACTCACCAAATGTGAAATTAAAATCAGTAAAGTTAGTGTTTTTCCCACCTAATGCTACATTATAGCCTTTGGATGAAGGTATAACTAGAAGGTTCAAGATTTGTTACAGAAGATTATTTTTACAGCATGTTCTTTATCAAGCTGCCTGCAAAAACTGCAGTCAGCTTGCAAACTGTGTTAGTGTATTGAAGTAGATAACAAAAGCTCTGAAATCCATACCACAAAGTTGTGTTCAGCACTATTTTAAGAAAGCTGGCATTGAAATCCCGAGTTTTTGAGTGCAGTCAGTGAAATTACTATTGATGAAAATGAATTATTTGAACTACTCAAAATCAGTGACAGCCCTGAAATGCAAGAATATTTAGAAATTGACAAAACCTTGTCTGCTGAAGACACAAATGGTGGTGATGTGAGGTTTAATAAAAAATAGGTTGGAAAGTAGTGACAAAGGCAAAGAAGAGTCAGGGGAACATTGTGAAATAAAAAACTATACAGGTACCTTAAGATATACCTCCCAATTAAAAAAAAACTTCATGATAACTGATGGTGACAGTGAAGGACATGTCATCATCATCAGTGACTTTAATATTCACAAAGAAAAATTTCTTGCAATGCACAGATTTGCAGACCAACCTGCGTAATGGATTATTTTCATTAAATTTCTGTAAATACAAAACTTTATTGTTCATTTCATACTTTTTTGCAATAATTAAACTTTTTAATTAGGTATTTACCCTTTTTATTAACTTCAAATAATTATCTGTGATATTATTTATATATTTATTTATTTATGTGTCATTTATTTAAGTCTTGGTACAACATGACTTTCTAATTAAATTGCACTTTTTTGGTACAAACCCTCGGAAGAAGGGATACCTCTATGTAACGGACAAAATGTCTGGTTAGTTTGGTGTCCCTTATTGGGAGGTACTACTGCTTATGCAGTCTGTTTTGAAACTCATTGGTAAAAATTCAAGGTGTGATAGAAAACATCTAAACAAGCAATTTACACCATGCAATGCACAGGCGGAGAGCAAGGAATAAACCACTAGATGGTGCTGTAATGGAAAGCTTAAAGCGTGAGTTTTCTTACACATCGTCATTTCTAGCGTGGACCTCAGAAGGCATGTCAACATACAGTAATCTGGGAAAGGTGAACATACATTTTATGTATGGTCTTGTGAATGCGAATGCTCTGGAAGCTGAAAGACTGTTAAGGCTGCGTTTCCCAAAAAGACACGTGCCAGACTGAAAATGTTCGAGCAATTGCATCGGTGTCTGTGCAAAACGGGATTCTTTGTCACCGGTATGCATCATACGCCAGGAGTGCGTGGACACATACGCCATACGCCAGGAGTGCGTGGACATACGCCAGGAGTGCGTAATCTGGGAAAGGTGAACATACATTTTATGTATGGTCTTGTGAATGCGAATGCTCTGGAAGCCGAAAGACTGTTAAGGCTGCGTTTCCCAAAAAGACACGTGCCAGACTGAAAATGTTCGAGCAATTGCATCGGTGTCTGTGCAAAACGGGATTCTTTGTCACCGGTATGCATCATACGCCAGGAGTGCGTGGACACCACAAGTTGTAGAGGACATTCTGCAAATAGTTGAAGATCGTCCGGATATTAGCATGCGAGAAGTTTCTCATTCCGTAAATGTGCCCCACTGAATTATTTGGTGAGTATTACAAGATGAAGGATTATACCCCTACCATGTACAGAAAGTGCAAGCCTTGATACCTGCAGATTATGTGCCACGTGTCAAGTTTGCACGCTGGTTTTTGCAACAACTAGTGGCGCAGCCTGATTTCAGAGCATGTGTGTTATTCATGGATGAATACATTTTTTACTATGAAAGCATTTTTAATACGCATCTTTATCACCCGTTAAATTTTTGCCCATGAGTTTACATATAAAGGAAAAGGATAAATATGAATATTTCATAAAGTCTAATGCATATTAGTACCTACATTGAAAAAAATGTTCGCATGTTTTGCAGTGGTAGGAAAATAAGAGGAAGTGATATTTTCCTATTATCTGCACCTCTGCCGAAAAATCACGAAAATGTATCCTTGAGGCAGAACAGTATGTCGACAAAATAGTTATGAGGCAATTCACAATGTTGCCAGAAAAAATATTTATGTGGCATACACGCAGTGTATGTCTGTTTTCGGTGATGCACAATGGTAAAAGTGTCAGATGCCAAGATTGTGCAATTCTTTTTTTCATTTTTAAGTGAAAACAGATCATTGTACATATAAAGAGAACAGCAGTGAAAAAAAAAAGTATTTAACCAGAAAAGTAAAATGTCTCATAATCATTCTTTTTTTTTTTAAATTTTGTAGATTTGATTTTGTATGAAATTCTTAATCCACTTTCACTTTAAAAATGGCTGTTGCCTTTTTTGTATTAGTCTGGCGAAAAATAGTCTGGCAGCGAGTTCATAACTTTCTGGTTGGTGTGCTTATAATCCGAAAATGCTGAGAAATTTTTAAAGATTTCAATGAAATTGATTTAATCAGAGTATGAAGAAATGATATAACTTACATCATAAGTATTAAATACAATTTGTAGTGTGTCATTTTACACTGATGATGAGGATATCTTATGTGCGTTCTTAACTGTTTGGTTAAGTCGAATTAGCTTTGGCATATTTTGCTTTTGTTTTGCAGTTTGGATAAGTGGAAGATGCATAAAAAACAGTAAATGGTACTTACGTATTACTGCCAACCCACCTTAGTAGATATCACCAAATTTTTAGAAGGTGCTGAAATCTGTCAACTATGTGTATAATGATTCTCCAGGCAATCATACGCATAATAGTTTTTTGGTTTTAGCAAACAGCATCACCATGTGTTCTTTTTGTTGTATTTCAAGTTTTCGAACAGTTTTTATAGACAAAATGTTATTTATTTTATCTTAAACTAATTTTAAAATATACATTTATGGTACTGTATTTGATTTGTCAGCAAGGAAAGAAATTCTTGTAAAATTTCTGCAAAAGTGTAACATTTTATTATAAAGTCACTAATAAGAAAACTACATTGAAGTGAATGCCATGAAATTTTTACCAGAAGAAAGGAGACAAATCGTCATTGAAAAGTAGGTTTGCTAATTGCTTTTTAGGGTAAACTTATAGTATGCATAATTATAGTTTATAAAAGTTTTTATGTGTATAATAAGTAGAATTTTGCACTTTTAAATCATTATTTAGTTTCTTTTTGTCCAAAAGAATTGTTCGACTGTGGTAAGATGGTTGCACTAATACATAAATTCAATAAAAACTCGACTATCCAGGAAGTTTGGAAAATGTAGAATGCCAAATGCATGAGAATTCTGGGTAGTTGAGCATATAAAAATTGCAAATCAAGGTAAAAAAGCAGGTAAAAATGTAGTATGTGATGTAGCATTTATTATTATTTAGATTGTGATCTACCACTTATTGTTATTTATTTTTTATATGGTGGCAGTAAAATTGGTTATTGTTTAAATTATTTTTTCCCATCATTTTGTAATATGTTTGAAATTAAAAATAGTGTTTTATTGGCACAGTTCTAGGAAAGAAATAACTAACTAAAAGTGGTAGATCATTACTGAAAAATAAAACGAATGGAAGAAATTTGCAGCCTAAAATTATAAAAACAATCATCTTATTTGTTACCAACTTGACTGTTAAGTCTACATTTAAAATTATGTATGATTTAAAAAAAAAAAAAATCAGGTTTAAAAGTTGATGTATTTTATGTAAACCTTAAACGTGAAAGAAGATACCATGCTTCTTGTGGTTCTTAACATTGCATCGCCCCCCCCTACTTTTTTATTCTGTTTTCAAATAAAATAAAATTTTGTACCTTTTCTTGATGCCAGAATCCTGCAATTTTGAAAAGGTTGCACCACGTGCTGTGTTGCAGAAGGCTGGTTCCAGTTTTAATCATTTTTCAAAAAAGAGGGAAAAACAGTAAAATAGTTGATTCTTCTTCATAAAACTTAAATTGACTCATCAAGAATTGATTGGATTTACATAAAACCAAGCAGTAATCATAGGATTATACTGTGGTGTCATGTTTATGTGTTATTGTCATTAAATTACACTTTGATGACAATATATATGTGTTAATAACAGGTTGTATAAACGTTTTGCTAATTTTACCCTGTAAATAATTTTTTCTAGAAAACATTTTCTAAATCCTAAAATATTTTGCTTATTTGAAATTTGCTGTTAGTTAAATACCAGATTAGTAAATGCAAGGGCTCCTGCTGTAACTAGTAAACTAACGAAAAGTACCTGCTATAAGTATAGGCTGAAAAACAATAAAATCTACACCACAGCGTTTACTGTATGTATTTATGTTAATATAGTTTTATTAATTTTAAAGAATATTTTTATTTCACCCAAAAAGTATATTTTAGATATGAATGTTTTTATGGGATTTTTCAGAAAAAATGTGTTAAATTTAAATTATTTACAGTATAAATGCAGTATTCATTACAATTATGATTTTTAAGTTAATAAATGCTACATGAAAAGTGTCAATTTATGTATTTTTAATAAACCTTAATTTTACTGGTATTTGTGAAATTTTATGACTTTATTTTAAATTTATTAAATATTTGAGTAATATAACATTAAAAAATAAATCTCAGTGGTTTTTTTTTATTTGTTTGTTTTTATTTTTTATAGCTGCTATAAAAGCTGCATTACATGCAGAGTTAGGGGTGCCACCATGCAGACAAAGACTGCATGGTTGGCGGCAAAATCATATGGCAGAATATGATGACAATCCTATTGATGATGATGTAAGTTTTATTACATCTTTTATGCATGAAGTTATTTTCATTTTCTAAGATATTAATATGTTGCTATTTCTGTGTTAAATGGAAAACTGATAAGAGTTATATTTAATGTAATTTTCTATTTTTAAATGTGCTGTGAATTGCTTTCTGCATTATCTGTTTCATTCTGAATAGTGTATAGAACTTTAACATACTAGTGGAACCATGAAGCAACAAATTCATTTTTCAACATACCACCATAAAATTGTTGAAGTTTTTTAGTTCAAGAGGGGCAATTTGCCCTGAAAGACTATTAATTTCATTTTGGTATTTTGGACTGATTCACTTTTTAAATTGTTGCCATCAAATATTAGAGCCTTGTATTATATCTAAAGAAATTAAATAATGAAGTATCTGCATAAATGTATGTATCTCTCTGACATTGTGATAAAACAATAGTACCTGAATAAATAAAATTTAAGAAATTTTTAAATTTTTAAAGTTAAAAAAAAAGAAATTAAATAATGAAGAATCTGTATAAATGTATGCATGTTTCTTGCATTGTGATAAAACAATAGTACTTAGAACCATCAAATTGTCAAAAGATATTGTGAACATAAACAACAAAACAACATAATATCAACAAAAAATATTGTGAATTTCCTGAGCTTTTTTAAGCAGTATTTAACTAAAACTAATTATACATAATGCAGTATTAAAAAATGGGGGAGGTATTAAAAAATGGAATGTTGAATCTTTTTATAGTTTTTTTTTTAAATAACCTCTTTTTAGTTCTTGAACTATAACATAAAGCAGTATCTTCAAGGATAAAAAACTTAAATGAAATTTTTGACTGCAATGATAAAGTTTCATTCCTGAACTTTAAGAACATGCTTTTACGAACATCCCAATGTAAATTAAAGCTATCCTTGCACTCATCTTCCTTCATCTGTACTGTGATTTTGGGTAGATAAGCCACCCTGGCATATATGCCACACACATGATAATTGACTAAAAAAAATTAAAGTTCATCGGATAAGCCGCACCGCCGTGTACACCACAGCAAAGCATTCTGAAACATGGCACTTAATATTAGTTTATTCAGTAATTCGCTGCCATATTGATGTAATCATCATCGATAACACTTTATAATATTTACATCATAAATATAATCATTGCTATGTAAATAAATAAAGAAGAAATATCTTACCTTGAACTTGCCGAAAACAAACTTTGATGATTTCTAGTAGATATTATTTTTACGAGTTCAGTAAACTTATCACCATAAATTACCCTATTATGAAAAAGAATACATAAATTAGATGAACAAACAGAATTTTTTAATTAAATTAAGCTACATTTATTTATATGAAACCTTCAAATTCCGACTCATCAGTGTCAGAATTAAATAAATTTAACAAATGCCCATCAAGATCAAGTTCATCATTCTTCTTTCAAGGTCACTATCTTCACTTTCATTTTCTTTTTCGATGATTGCCATGCTTTATCGACCCATAAGGCAGCCTCCTCATATGAAGTTTTTCTCATTTATCTGGAATTTGTAAAGGAATGGAGTCCTCTTTGCATTCATCCCTGTCACTACTTTCATAGTTCATGATTGAAAATTTTATTGATAGGTAGATCCAGCGGCTCTAAAATTTTTGTAAGCCCACCTGGTATCACTGAAACATCGGTGCTAAGTTTTTTTTACTTCAGATCTTACCCTATGCACTAAATGGGATCACATTGAATCCAGAACAATGAGACCTTGAGGTTGGAAAAAAACACCTTTCCTTTTTCGATAAATTTCTCTCAGAAAAAAAAAAAAAAACATCAATTCTTCGCACATCCATCCTTTTTCGTTGGTGCAAATAATAACTCCTGGGAAGTTTCCTTTCGGAATTGTTTTTCTTTTGAAAATTATCAAAGGGGTTAACTTCTCTCTATTGGCGGCACAACCCAAAACACAAATAAAAGAAGTCTTTTCATTCCTGGTTTTTAACACTGAAATAGTTTTTTCACCCATTGAATAAACAGTTCTGCTTGGATGACAGTCAAAAGTAACGGGCACTTCATCCATGTTAATTATTTGCCCTCTTTTCAAATTTTTTTCTTAATTTTCTTAGATGTGTACTCCAAGAAAGCTACCTTTTTTTCAAGCCAGTTTTCCTGAAGCTTTTGTCCAACTGTTGTTTTGGACCTGACAGACAATTTTTTTCGCTTCATGAACCTCAAACACGAATCAGGTTCTCCAACAAAATTTTTAATGCTGATTTGTTGAACAATTACCTTTGCTTGAAGGCAAATTCTAACAGTTGATACTGATAATCCACCTTAGCTCTACTCTGTTGTCTATTTCTGTAAATTGTCTTTCAAAACAGGCCAGGCTATGACTCCAGTTTGACGAGATCTTTTATTCTTAGGCATTTTCTCTAATTCTTCTTGTTCTGACTTCCGCCGCCGAATGCATTGCTCGCCAACTTGAAATTCTTTAACTGCAGCGCGATTTCCTATTTCAATCGCCTTCTTCACTGCCAAAAGTTTAAAAGAAGCTGTATAACTTTTTCTTTGAGTCATAATAATAATAATAATATTTTTAAAGCACAAATGATAAGGCAAGCAAAAAGCAAGCTGCAAAGCTATAAAATGTGTAAGAATGAATCACCTGGTAAGTAAATCAGTAATCATTCTTTTTTGTAAGTATATTTAATCCTTCAAGTTTATCCATGGTAACAATAATTAAAATATTTTTTGATACAATTTATATGCCCTAGAACACACTTTATATACCCACTAAGTCTTAATGTCAGTGGTTATATAGTGATGCTGCCAAACATAGGACTGCCAAACTAATTGGTATGGTGGTTCCTGCGTTCATATCCCGGTGAAAGTACAGATGTTTGCAAGTGTATAGTGTATGTGTGACATAAGGCATGTAAAATATAGCCAAACCAAAATTCCTTTCAAGTGGTTTGGTGGTAAAGCTATAAGGTATTTCTTCTGCCTTCTTCGCATGCCTTCATGGTGTAGTGGTCAGCACACTCGACGCGTAACCAAGAGGTCCGTGGTTCGATTCCCAGTGAAGGCATTGCTCATTTTTCATTCTTCTGCTTCAAAAGTACCTAATGTCTCTACAACTGGTGCCCGAACTAAAAAAAAGTGGTGGATGATAATTCTCCACCACCGGGATATGGCAATTGGGCCCCCTGAACCCCAGTCGCTCTTTCAAAGGGAGAATATATAAGGTATTTCTCCCGCCTTCTTCACATGCCTTCGTGGTGTAGTGGTCAGCAAGCTCGATGTATAATCGAGAGGCCAGTGGTTCTAATCCCAGTGAAGGCGTTGCTCATTTTTCATGTCTCCTATTTTGAAATAATGTAATGCCTCTACAAAGAAGAGTGGAAGACTCTTGGTCTATTCCCTAAGGTGATGCTTTCCACCAGAATACGATTGGAGCTTCACAGTTGGTTGCTTTGGGACTATACCTGTTCAACCAATGGTAAAATTCTGGTGTCCCACTCACTAGTATCTGTACCTGTTAAATTTAAAAGATGGCCTCATTATTGTGACTTAAACCTTTATCATGCACTGTAAAAGCTGATAGATAAAACAGAAAAACTGAAGTATTAATTTATATTGCTTGTTATGTACTTAAGAACTGTTTTACTTGAAAATCTATAAATGTTATTAGAAATTTGAATAATAATCTTCTACCTTTTTTTTTTTTTTTTTTTTTTCTCGACAGACAATTTTGTCATCTTTGCAGCTACCTCAACGTACAAATCTCTTCCTTGTTGCTCCAGATCATTTCAACTTGGCACCCAGTGCATCTGTAGATTCGTAAATATCTTTGTTTCATTCCTTTTTTTTTTTTTAATTTTTTAAACTCATTGATCTAATAAAGTTAAAAATGTGAATAAAATATACATTTCTTTTTTTCTTTTAGAGTCAACTCTAGTGATCGGTTAAATATGAAATACAAATTGCATGTTATAGACACAACCAATAATAAAGAATATGATTTCCATTTCCCAGGCTCCAAAACAATATTAGAGGTTTGTTTTATTTTTATTTTCCCTGGTGATAAAGTTTCGTTTTTTTCCCCCAGTATTTAAATTTCTCCATGTGATATATTTCTCTGTGACCTTTGTTCTATTTCAAACTGTATAATTTATGTGATTATAGAAAAATGTTTTCTGATTAAGGCATATTATGTTTCTGAACAAGTTGGATTTCTGTGTTGTATGTAGTAATATTACATGGATGTTTTGTAAATAGAATAATTACAGTATTATTCACGTAAGCCAAACTTTGATTCTTTCAGCTCAGGTTTTTGATACATATTAGAAGTTAAAGGCAGAGATTCTTTAGAACTTACAGAAAATTGCTGATCTCATGCCATGCATGATTTCCTATGCTTGGCGGGATCCCCATATAATGTTATTTCCATGTATCTGACTCCAAATAAAGTGACTATGCTTCAATTACTGAAAAGCTCTCTCAGCACATAGAACTGAAAGAAACCATTACTCAATTTAAAAGTCTGTAAGGTGTACATTGCTCATACTCGTGCCGTGCCAAGCCAGCTACGATATTTTTTGTTTTCTGTTATACCTCATCCTGTGTTGGCAGATACTGATATGGTGTCGTATATTTCCCTTCACAAGCATCTATATGGAGATTAGAATTAATTTTTAATTCTGTATCAAATACAAGAATTTATAGAAGACATAATCAGCCTTGTCACTTGACTTTTTTTTTTTTTTTAAAGACTTGAATTTCTTTTCTTTCTTTTTTTAAACTTCTGACTTTTTAAGGTTATCTTCATCATTCACTATTTGTGTGTGGTGTTATTTATGTTCCACATCCTTTCAATTCTGTTTCTCTTTATAGAAGCCTGAGCCGACTGTGCTCAGATTTTCATAATTTTCCTAAAAAGAATTCTCTAGTTATGGTAGACATCTTGGTTCAGTCAGAACAAATTTTAGGAACAAAATTCTTGCTTTAGAGGAATATGGGGTACCATTTTGTTCCTATGTGAGTGCGAATCAACTTACTTAGCTCATGAACGATATTTTAGCTTCTCTCTTTCAATATAAATTTTTGCTTGTTATGATTAAATATTCAATACTTTTCTAAATTAATTTACTAGTCATGATTAATTTCTTTTATTTAAGAAAAAATTTTGATAAATTCTAACATTTAATGAATGATTGAACCACATCCCTGGTTGAGCTTGAACATAACTGCCATTCTGTGTTTGTTGTTTAGATAGCCATATGTTATTTTCATACATGTATTAGTTTTGTCTTGGAAAAATACATTTCATATTAAAATTAATTTGAAAATGTTTCTTTAGTAGAAATACTACCTCAGTTTGGTGCTGGTATAGCTTGCAGTTCACTGGTCTGTTTTTAATATGGTGTGCAGTCCACATTTTAAAATAATTGTTAAAATAATGAAATGATTTAAATTTGAGTAATTGTAATGATAAATTTAAATTAATATTGAAGAAAAAATTGTTATGTCTTTCAGAAATAAAATGTCAGTTGTATATATATATATGTATGTATGTATGTACACATGTACGAGGGCATTTTGAAAAGTAAAGATACAATGGCTTACATTCCTTAAAAAAAATTTATTTAGAAAACGTCAGTTACATCTTATTAACTGGATTATTTATTATTTTTCGACATAATCACCTCCGTTATCCAAACATCTGTTAAGTCGGTGCACAAGCTTTTGTGTGCCACAGTGATAAAAGGTTGCCGCCTGTTGTCGGAACCACATTTCAACCTCATCTTTGATCTCATCATCATTGTGGAATGATTTTCTACCAAAATGTGACTTCAGATAACAGAATAAATGGAAGTCGCTGGGCGCAAGGTCCGGGCTGTATGGCGGATGGTCCAATACTTCCCATTTGAATTGTTTGAATAGTGCTTTGGTTATGAGCACTGTGTGAGGCCAAGCGCTGTCATGAAGCAGGCGGACTCCATTTGTCAGCATTCCCTTGCGTTTGTTTTGAATTGCCCTTCGAAGACGTTTCAAAGTCTGGCAATATGCAGCAGCATTAATAGTCTTTCCGAGAGGCATAAATTCCAACAGAAGAATGCCGTGTCTGTCCCAAAAAACAGAAGCCGTGATTTTTTTCACTGAAATCGAAGTTTTGCATTTCTTGGTTTTTGGTGAGTTCGAATGGCGCCATTGCATTGATTGTTGCTTGGGTTCAGGTGTATGGTGATAAACCCACGTCTCGTCACCTGTCACAATCTGATCAAGGAACTCATCACCTGGTTCTGCGTAGCGTGTGAGGAAGTCGAGTGCAAAGCCCATCCTTTTCTTTTTGTGTTCTTCTGTTAACATTTTTGGAACCCAGCATGCACACAATTTCCTGCACCCTAACTTGACAGTCACAACTTCATAAAGAGTTGTCATTGACACTTCTGGCATGATCTGATGCAATTCTGTCAATTTGAGATGTCTATTCGCACGAATTGTTTCCTCTGTTCTCTGAAGAAAGACATCAGAGATTACAGATGGCTGACCTGTTCTTTGTTCGTCATGAACATCGGTCCTACCTTCAGAGAAATGACGACACCATTTCGTTACATTTTGTCAATTCATAATGTTCCCATAAATAGAAGCAATTTCTTTGTGAATATCCACTGGTCTCTAACCTTTTGCATGAAGAAAACGTATGACAGAGTGCATTTCGCATGTGGCAGGATTCTGAATCCGTGCAGCCATTTTAAACACAACCTATTCCAACCAGAATCAATGTTGAAATGCTGAACGACCACGAGGAGAAAGCTAAAGGTTCAAGGTTAACACCTGTGTTGCCAATTTGCTCACCAAAACTTTTTTCTCTGGCGTACGGTATATCTTTACTTTTCGAAATGCCCTCGTATATTTAAAAGTATTCTAAGTATTTTCTAGTTAGGTAGTTGTTGATTTTAGTGGCCTTGGCGGAAATGGGAATGGCCACATTTTACCCTTGGTGAAAACAGTTGGTTACTAATATGCATAAAAAATTTATCCAATGCCTGCAATACACAGTTTATGTAGTATACGTATGTAATTTAATATAAATTATGTTTCTTATTTTATTTAATGCAATTTTGTAAACAATTGTTTAAAATAAACAACATATGGGAACTACCCAAAATTTCTACAGCCAACATACAGTATATACAGCACCCAACATATAGAAACACAGAACAAATAGAACAATATGGAAAACAAACACACATGAAACATACAACATATAGAAACATACCTGAAACACAACTTCACCGCGGCCACATAATAGTTAGTTTTCTAACATACAGTTACGACATTTTCAGAATTCCCCTTCCTCCCAAGTCTGTGTTTTTCACTAAGGCTCAGTATAATCATCAAGTGCTGATTGTTATATTTTTTTGTCTGTGTAATTAGTGCATTTTTAGTTTTATACAAAATGTGTTCAAAATGTTATTTTGGTCATTCTCATTGCTATTATTATTATTTATCTTAGATCAAGCAAGGACTTCGAGATGTTACTAACATTCCTGTTCGGTTTCAGCGCTGGGTTGGATGGCCAGACTCTTTAACAGATGAAAATGTAATTTGATTTACTATAATACATAAATTATTTAAACATGCAAGCTTGTTTCTTTCTAAAATAATTTAAAATCATGCTTCAGAAGTTTTAACTATTAATTCTCCAGTAAGAAACAGTTGGAGAATTCTAGAGAGGAATGGTAGCATATGTTAGTATAGTATGTGTATAAATAACTGTTAGTGTAGTATGTATATAGTGATAAACATGATACTTTTTTTAAATCTATGTTTTTTAGTAACTGATAGTATATGAAATTACATAGTATATGAAATTACATAAGTTTCTTTGAAATATATAATAGTTAAGAATGCATTATCTGTAAATGTATGTAGTTTTTGAAAACAAAACTCCGTTTTTCAGGACTGAGTGTTCGGTGCATATTCTTGGCAAACATCTTCGTGAACATATCTAAGTCCTGATCTTGAACAGGGAGCTGAATGCAGCTATGTTCTGTGGTAGAATACTGTGAATAAGTGGTAGCAGAACTGCACTTTAAATGGATTTAAAATCCTCTTTTATTAGACCACAATTATTTACAGCCACTTCCCAACTCGGGAGGGATACAGAAAATAAATGACCGCCACTTGTGTCTAAAATGAATAATCAAATTAATTTAAACTAAAGCTAAATAGAAATTAAATAGTCGTTGCTCACAGAGCTATAACGCGAGGTTGGCCTCTAAACTAAATGGTGCGTAGCAAGATTCAACTAATACTGAGGCACTTAGAATTACTTCAGTGAGCAATAACGTAACAGCACTACGGCTTAGAATTTAAATACTAGCTAGTCAGGCGAACGTTGAATAGAGAGTAACAGTGGTCTGAGACTAAAAGCTCTCTCACACTGAAAGGTTTCTACCTTTCGTTTAAATACTACTTGGCGCCACTCAAATTAGCATAAAGCTGAAACGCGCGCTTATTCTAACGGGAAGTTGAAATGAGAAGAGATAGAAAGAGTCAAATTAAAATAAAACTTTGTTAGTTTAACTAAAACCGTACATGTTGTTTTCAGACACATTTATTATTGGTTCCTAGCTGGAGGTCCAGCACATTGCAACAGAGCATCCGGATGATATATAAAACAGGGGACATTTCGATAGTAAGGCATAATTTCTTTGCGAATGTGGTTCCATCGACCCACGTGCACTGTATAAATGTCACACAGACGGGTTTGCAAACAGTATCAGTTTGAGAGAAGATGTGCAGTTGGACTAAAGGAAGCAGGATGGTCAAATTGTAGGATTGCTACACATTTAGGTTGTAGTGATGCAACCATTTGACATTGTTGACAGGAATGGGTGAACCATAGCCATTGTTGACAGGAATGGGTGAACCATAGCCATTGTTGACAGGAATGGGTGAACCATAGCCATGGTTCACCCATTCCTGTCAACAATGTCAGAAAAACAATGTACAATGTCAACAATGTCAGAAATCAACAATGTCAGAAAAACAATGTCCTGTCAACAATGTACAGAGTATCAGAAAGGTAGCAGTTGGCTGAGAGTTATGACAAAATGTTAGGAGAGTGATCATCCGTTTGATGTTCACATCTCCTGATGCATTCTTATCAATGATCCAATGAATGTGAATCATCAGCCACTCAAATGACCATTGATAGGCAACTCAGCAGACAGGGGCTGAAGTCCTAGAAACCATTGCGCCAACTGCCCCTCACCATTGCATATCAGCTGGCACATTTTCAGTGGTACGAGATGCATTTGATTTAAGATTTCAAAGATTGGAGTAGAATTGATTTCAGCTATGAGTCCTGCTTCGAATTAAACATTCATGACCAGCGGAAATGTGTCTAGAGACATCCAAGACAGTGGTGGAATATCCATGTGATTTTCATCCACAATACAGTTCGACAACCAGGTGTTATGGGGTGTCATTTAATTTTGATAGCAAAACCCCTTAAGTCAGTGGTGGCTAACCTTTTTGGGGGCCACATGCCATTCCATTTAAGATATTAAATTAGAGTTATTTGTAAATTGCCTCAGAATGCTTAGATCTGAAAATTGGAATCTCTATTTAACAATGAAAGTGTTAAAACTCACCACCAGTCTGCAATAAATTTCAGTTCATTTAGCAAACATTAGCTGGTTTAACTTTGGTGTATTTACCATGTAACAAGTAATATGATTGGCCTAAACAATTGAAATGTTATAAATTGGGTCAATAAATATGTATTTCATTTCTATGCCGATATATGAAAATCTTATATCTAGTCTTAGGCCCTGTGCCAGTGGCATTATGCGATAAGTAAGTAAGTGAAATGTTCAAAAACAAACTAAAACACTTATTTAAATTATACAGTATCATTTTACTGTGATTATTGATTAAGGAAGTAATAATTTAGTCGTGCTGGCCGATGAGGCTCTGCGTGCCGACTGTGGCACACGTGCCATAGGTTTGCCATCACTGCTTTAAGTTGTCATCCGTCACACCTTTACAGCATAGCAGTACATAGACAAGATTCTGTGCCCTTTCCTTTAATGGGCCGCTCAGCATACATTTCAACACAGTATTGTCTGGCCACACATGGCACACCTTTCTATTGCTTTGTATTTTTGCAACACTTCCCTACCTGGCATAATTGCCAGATATTTTCCCATGAGAGCATATTTTAGCTGGACTGAACAACCTTCTCCAACCGGCTGTGGATCTCGTTGATCTAACTCATCGGTTGGAACATGTATCTTGCTGGATGATATCCAGCAATGCCAGCTGGATAACAGCTTCCCTCAGGCCCAGAAGTGCGCTAACACATTTTTTTCCCTCTATTAGCTATATTTCTTGAATTCATTTTCAAAACATATGTATCACAGCTATTGATTTTTGTTCTATTAGCTAACTCCTTGGTGTGTCGCTTTTGTTATATAATAGATTGTATATCTATTACATAAAGCTTTACATAAATTAGTTTTGTCTGAAAGTCTCCTATTGTTAAAATATTTGTCTGCTTTCAAAATATTTGCATTTACACCCCGCCTTTTTTTTTTTTTGGATTAGCTGATGATAATTTTTTTTAAATGTTGTTTAGTTTTTTAATGTTTTCAGTTTCAATATTTGATAATTTATGTAAGGGGAATTTACCATAGTAAAAATGATTAATCCAGATAGTAAAGACAGTGCCAGCCAATAGGAATATCATCACTTGCTGTGACTTATCATTCATTAGTTCCTACATGCTATTATCACATGTATATTGTATATACTTCTGCATTTTTTAAATCATTTTTTGAATACAATGTATCTTAAAAGTTATATAATTTCTATGCAATATTTAAGTAATCTTGAATTCAATGTATTTGAGCTAAACAAAACATTGTCATGAAAGTGTATTTACCATACTGCTTTTTCTTCTTGTTCCTTCACTTTTTTTTAATTAGCCTGAAAGAGCACTAGACTGCATAGGCTGTTGATATCAAAATAGGATTTTGTTTAGTCTATAGTAAATAGTGTATCACTTTTCAAATTGTTGCCACCAAATATTATTGCCCTGTATTATTTTTAAAGAAATTAAATATTGAACTTGCGTGTATATATGTATGTTTCTCACATTGTGAAAAAAACTATGATACCTTGGGCCATCAAATTCTGAATGAAATAGGATTTTTTTTTAATCTATAGTAAATGGTGTATCACTTTTCAAATTGTTGCCCTGTATTATTTTTAAAGAAATTAAATAATGAACTTGCATGTATATGTGTATGTTCCTCTCATTGCGAAAAAAAACTGTGATGCCTTGGGCCATCAAATTTTCAATAACGGAGACCTCCATCCGAACATGTATGCCTGGAAACCTAAGGTTTGAATTTCAAATTTGTGGAACTTTAATGGATTTTGACTAACAAACTCAACTGTTTGATAGCCAGCAGTGGCATTACTATATGGAATAAAATATTTTTATCTCCAGCATGCAAGGCTGTATATCAGAATTTCTCAAGATATGCTGTTTTTAAATATTTTGTGATTTTGCTATTGAATTGAATTTCATGTTGCATAAGTGCAAAGAATATGATAGTTAATAAATAAAGTTGACATCTGAAACATTAATAATAAAAAGACAAAAGTTTTGCAAGCCATCTTACAAAGAAAACTGAGCATTGATATGATAAACTGAGTAAAGACTGCTTTTGGAATTTTTGAAATTTTGCCGTTAAATTCAATAGGCTGTAAATGTGAAAAAAATTATGATTAAGTGAAAAAGATGAAAGGGTTAGTTAGAATGAGGGCAACAGGAGACTGGTAGACTTCGAACTCAGCGAAAAACTTTTAGCGTGATCATTAAAACCTAAACACCTTCAAATTTTTTTGGAAGATAAGGGGGACTATGATTTTAAACTGTTTTTTAATTAAATGAAAATGCAACATATTTCATTTATGTCTTTTTTTTTTGTGTGTGAAAATTTTGTTAATTGACAATGCATATTATGCAGTCAATATTTTGTGAGGGTTTAATACAGTAAAGCCTTGAAGAACAGGTTTATACTTTCACATTATGTTTTTTCTTTTTCATTCAATTTGTCCAGTGCTAAAATTTCATTCATACATGGTATATAGAAGAATTATTTCTAATAAAGAAGAAAAAGAGTTAATCAGGAATGAAAAATGAAGAATTCAATGATCTTTAGCATCAGAAAGCAGTGACACTGAAGAAGATAAAAGTGGCCTTTAACTTACAAGAAATTAAACAAATTGTTAAAAATAGACAAAAAACAAACTGTCTGATTTTGCTATGGAAATTACCATTAATGAAGAAAGCAGAGAATACTTTATGAGAAGCATTGAAAACTCTGCCTTCATATGGCATTTTAATTTGTTTAAGTCATTCATTGTCCCAAGCAAAAACAGCTATTATTATTAGTTTTTTAAAAATGCAATTCTATCATGTATTTACTGCAGTAGAAATTTGATTATTTACTTATTAAGCAATAATCAAGGTTATTTGAATTAATGAATATATATTTTTTACAACAGTATTTAGATTTGTTTGAATTGTGCGTGCTTTAATATATGCTATATTTAACACATTTACTTCATAGAAAGTTAATTTTGCAGAATGTAATTTTACCATGTGTGCAATGGGTTAATGGCTTAACCCTGAACCATGGTTTACTGTAATCTAAAATCAAAATAATAATAATAATAACAGAGTGGCCAACTCTCCCGATTTCTGATCGCTCTCGCACCAACCCGATTTACAATATATTTCTCCCGACTTTCTCTTATTCTTAAAGTTTCTCATGATTTTTATGTAGCTTGACTTAATACTTCCTTATTTGCAGCCCCAAAAAAGTGATTTGGGGTGTCTGAAAGCATCTGGTTTTTCTCTAGACTATAGAAAACCAAATTAGTTTCATCAGTGAGAAATTATGGCTCATTTTTGCTTTGTGAATGAGAACACGTGTCGAAAACATCAAGTTCCATTTCTCCAATGAGCATCGAGTGCTATTGTGTGTCATCTGGCACATATTAGCCAATGAGCACAAAGCAAGATCAAGATTGTTATTTTGTTCATCTTGTCGCTAACCTGTGTAAACTTACTTGCTTTCAAGAAATAGTTTAAAAAATTGCGATTTTCACATTAGTTATGTCTGTGAAAAAGGTAAAATGTTCAGGTACTTTTCAAAAATCATACACAGATAACTTTTCTTCTAATATTTCTTCAAGGAAATGTAATGCATTTGCGATGTGTACCGTTTGTCATTGCGATTTTCCAATTTCGCATGGTAGAAGCGCTGATGTTCGTACTCAAAAACACAAGGACAACATGAGCTCTATTGAAAAAAGTGGAAAGTTACTTTTTCTGTGGAAACAAAGGATCAAAAAGTTATTAATGCAGAATGTACTGTTTGCATTTAAGAATTAGTAACTGAACTTTCAGACGTTAATTAGTAATGATTTGAAGTAAATTCATTATTAAAAAATATATTTTTATCATTTAAAAATCTTTCTGTTGTTGAAAATAGATCTCCTGATTTCTAAAAAATTCTCCTGATTTTTCAGTGTCGTAGGTTGGCAAGTATGTAATAATAATAATTTTAACTGTAGCAATCATTAATTTTTGTATGTATATAATATAAAACAATTTTAATCAAAGCATTCCCTCCTTTTGCATAGTTAAGTGGGGAGATATATTAATTTTTCTTTTTATTTATTTATTCTTTTTGGAGCTGATTGTTCTTTTTTAGGCTTTTTTACATTTTTATGAAGTGTTTTTTATGCTTATTAATCAAAACAAAAAGTAGTCTGGAATTTGGATAAATATATTAATTCATTTATATTTTTGCAGACAAAATTGGGAGCTCTGGATCTTCCAGATTCAGTGTTGGAATTGATACTGAGTAAAGAAGAAGTTCCTCCTAAATCTAAGAAACAGGTTTGTGTATTAAATACTTTCAAATTTCTGGTCATTTTCTAAAGAAATGTGTGTAGTTCTTTATAGAAATAGTATGAGTTTGATTGAAATAAAATAGAGATTATTTATCACTAGTTTTATAGAAGTAGAATTTAATAACATAATTTTATGAAGGTGCATAAAAATTTGCATTGATTATATAATGTATGAACCATTTTCATTATTTCCTTAGCAAATTAAATTCTGAACTGATTAAGGCTAAAGTGGTAATTACATTCAAGAATGTTACCATTGAAACATTACTTTTCTTTTGCCCAATCTGTAATAAACTGGCCCACTAGTGGCACTATGATTAAGACAGGTGAACAGTGGTAGACTTTGTGAATCAGTTTACACAAGTATTTTCTTATTTTTCTGTACATTTATTATGAAAATGAGCTGATTTTCATTTAAAAAAAAACTTCATAAAACAGCCCTTTTCTTACACAATAGCCATCATGAATTTGTTGTATTCAGTCAAACAACTGTAATAAACTGAAGGAATATTAGGTATAAAGACTATTTCTTGAAAAAGGCAACATCCAAAGCCTACATAATCCTTCAAAATGTCATAGTTAATAAACTAACAGTAATATGTTTCTGGTGTTTCATGTAATTTAATTACTGGTACTTTATGTTGGTCAGGAAACATTTTGTGGTGTAATATAAGATGTGTGGTATGTTTTCGTGATCTGAGAATCATTAACATTTACTCTAGAATACTAAGGTTAGAAAAATTCCTAAAATTCCTTCTATACCACGATCATCAAAATTTTTATACTAGCAAAGAAAGCAAATAGCAGAATCTTATTTATTATACATATGTAGTGCAATGAGAGGAAGATGTTATTAAATTTGCAGGTGGCTTGGGGTGTGCAGAATTCAGTACACGGAGCTGTCACATCTGGCAGCTTTGTGTAACAGTGGCAGTAACAGTCATTGTAATCTTTCTGGGCATCGAATGGAATTGAATTTAGATGACAGGTGTGGGTACTTAATTCCATGTGGCTTCAACCCAATCATAGTTGTCAATCATAGTGGCTCTATCAACTCAATCAATCAATCCTTCATCAATTCTAGGGGGTAGTATACCAGTTCTCTTAGTTATCCATGGTTAGTTGTTCTGATCACTTGAGAGATCTGGAGATCCTGACAGGGGCAGAAGTTGAATCACTCTATATCAAGGAAGGTGCCCGAACACAGGCAACATTCATTCAAGCATTATTTTGTTGAAAGATGACGTCATGCAAGCCTCAAAGATAGAGGGCACAAGCACCAGCTGTAATACAGTCAGAAATGTAATGGCAACTGTCCACATTACCAGCTAGCTCTGTGAACAAGAGGTGACCATTGCACACAAGCCAAGTTCTTGAATCACATTACATAACTGTACAATCCCAGAAAGCCCCCAAAGACAACATGTTTGTTCTCTTTGTGATAAGTGGCACAGGGCCACTGAGATCCTGCATAGCATTCAGTATGGCTGTCCTCAACACATCAATTCCATATTCCTAACCAACACTAGTGACACATGCTGGTAGTAGTTTCTTCTTCCTACTCAAGGCATAACATGATCTTTGTGCAAATGACAAATGATGAAATGCAGTTTCCAAATGAGAAACCCATTGTGCATCTCATTTATACACAATGTAGGTGGCATATGCACAAAAGCAGATATGAGTAGGTAGCTGCTTTGCATATGTGCTGAAATACTAATCATTCACATGACTTGAGATTACATGCATGCTACATTGTTAGTCTCCTGCCAACTCTGAAAGTTGTAAATATTCATCTTTTTCTGGTTTCTTTCGCCGCCGCCGCTTTAATTCTGACTCTCTGGTAGTGTTAGTGAGCCAACCTTCTTCTATCTCTTTCTGTGTAGGCTTTGACTACTGTTGCACATTTAACTGTTCAATTTAATTGCATCACCACAAGTTATGGTTACATTGTTAATGACAATTGCCAGATCAAGTGCAACCTAACAAGATTGAAGTATTATTAGAAAAAGACTTTTTTTGTTATTTTGTAGTGTTTCATATAGTTATAGCATACATTATGTTCAAGAAATTGAGCTGACACATGAATTGATAAAAATCTATGCAGTGTTGCCATTTAAATTAGGATGTGATTTTATGCAGTGTTTTCCTTCTTTGGCTGATAACCATCCTTCATACCATGAGTTCAAATTTTTCATTTTAATATGCCTCTGACGCTGTCTAAAACCTGATATAATCTAGGTGTTTTTGTTTATAAAAACCTCCAAACATTTATCATTTTAGTAGCAGAATACTCTGTCTTTTCCAGTCTTAGGTAAATGGTAATAAATTGTATACACAACCTATTTTTTACAAAAAGAAAAAAAAACACTTATGCATTAATTGACAGTCTTTTTACGTGTGTCTTGTTACATGTGTTTTTATGTGTTACCATTTTCATTTGGGGAACAGCAGCCCAAAACTTGAAGTTGTGTCTAATGTTTTGGTTTTTCACTTTATTTTTATTTACATATTGAGTAGCCTTCATAGTTTCTCTTGTGTGTAGCTTCTCTTGCTTGTATTTGCAACAGTATCCATCTACTGTTTTTGCATTTCTGTATGTCCATATACAGGTACTAACTGGTTATTCTAAAGTACTGCATTAAATGAATTCACAATGAATGAAATGTTATTTCTGTAGGAAAATTCGTAATTTTTTCATATCAAGTTTTGTTAAAGCAAAATATTTGTTTTTACCCAAGATTAACAGAAAATAATAAAAGGGTAAAAAGTATGATACATAATAGACTTTTATTGCTTGCTTATAAAATCAAAAAGAAAAACATTATTTTTGCTTCCTTGCTTGTTATTTTTTCAAAATGTGATCACCATAGGTTGCTTCAATCATCTGTCAAAGCTTCGTTCTCAAATAAAATGCCTTAAACACTTGATGTATGTTTTATGTATCCATCATCATTGATCCACGATTTGTAGCACGGAGATAGTATTTGGGAGGAGAAAATGAATTCTGACATTATTAGAAAGTCCAGTAGGATGACCTGGTACATTATTTAATAATAGTAATGCTCTAAAGGCTATTTTTTGTTTTCATTTTTCATAGTAACTTTTAGGGTTTATTTTAATTTTCTATTAGTCATTTTTATTTTGGAGCAAGCCTTTCCTTTACCTTTCTCGTTTTCCACCTACAGTGAGCCAAAATGAGCTTTCAGGATTGGGCCACTTTGGTAGAAGTTTGGGTCGTTTTGGTAGAAGAACATGCTCTGTCTTCAGGCCACATTGTTGCTGCTTGTCTAATGTTACTGTTATTCAGCTGTATTTATTGTTATGTGCCTGCTGTTAATCACTGTGATCTTAAATAAGGGCCAACTCTATTAGTTAATTTTGTGCAGCTTTGGCTGGTTAATTTTAGCTAGTATTGGATTAGTTTCCCATTTTCTATCTTGAGTTAAAGCTTAACTGAAGGCTTATTGAAGAAGAGAGAGAAGGGGCCATCTGTTAACTTATTTTGAGTTGGAATAAAGGGTTAACCCTTCTTTGGACTTGTAACTCATCAGAACCCAGTGAATAGTCGCCACACAGTTCTTCAATATTCTAGCCCTCGAGAACTTCTAATTTAGCTGGGATATTACAAACTTTTAACTTTTAACAAAGGAACAAAATCTTTAAACCAACTTTCAAACACTGCTTTTGTAACCCAGTGTTACTTATTAGAATGCAAAAGCACTAGCAATGAGTTTTTAGTGCATCCCTTTAAATTGTGAGGGTTTTCAGTATGAATATACAAGGATGAGTTTAAATTTAATATCACCAGATTCATTTCCTCTCAACAGTAAGGTAATTCAATCTTTTGATACCAGTGAGATTGCTCTTTTTTCTGATCCATCAATTCCAGAAAGCAGCTTCGTCCATTATAATTCAGTTGCATCCACGTTTAACATTTGTTCATTAAGATAGCCTTCTTCTTCAATAATTTGTTTTATTCCTTATGGGAATTTTGATGCCGCATCTTTATCTGTGCTTGCTCTTTCACTCACAATGCAAACATTATGAAATCCTGAGCATTTTTTAAAGTGAAATTTACTGTTCAAATTACTGACCATATTTTAGTGGGGTCAGCACACAGTGAAGCCGCACTATGCGAGCTTTTCATACATGCCTTTTTTACATATGAGTAATTGGTGTATACAGAGTTGCACGCTACTTGGAAAACCAGAAAAAGTCGATGAATTAAAATATTTTAGTCTATATCTGGAAAAGTCAGGGAATTTCATCCCCAAAAAAGTGAGTTTTGCGCCAACGTTGGAAGCCGATCACTTTCTTAGCACGCATTAGCGTTGCTTGGGCAGCTGGCATAGAGCCAGTTCTTGCAGCTCCAAACAGATTGTCTTTTAGAAAGGCAAAGCAAGTTTCCAGGAACTTTGGTTCCCAGTAACCTCAAGAAGGTTACCTCATGGAGGTTAGCATAGCCTCCGTGTACGGCACACACGGGATTTGGCGACATTATGATGAGCAGCAAACAGGCCATTTTGGTGTTGGCGGCAATTTTCAAAATCGTGTTGAGACCTTAGCGTATAGTAGGATTTTACCGCAAAATCTTTTAAATACTTTTTTTTCTTTTTAAGAAATGCCTTGTCATTTTGCAGTAAAATAAAAAAAATAGTAATCAATCATATAGGCTGACCATTTAATATAACTATACTTGCCAAAATATCGTTGATTATTGTAATTAAGTTTTTTAAATTATTTTAATGTTATTCATATCATTTAATGTTGCTTGTTCGCCTTAAATTTATTTATTATTAGTAAATAAATACTTTCAAATTTCAGGAAATTTTCTCTGGCATAATCCTGAAACTAATTCTAGCAGTATGATGACATAACAGCACGAAATTCAATGCACATATTTTTTGCTTATGTATTCAGCTAAATAAATATAAAATACCTAAATTTATTTTAAAATATCATTAAATAGATTTCTTTCTTTCATTTAGTTGCAAAATGTCGAAAAAAAAAAGACATTTTTTATCCACATTGAGCAGATTCTGATCTGAATTCTTCAGTGGAGAAAACAACTCCTATTATAGTTATAATAGTAATCTTTGAGGATAATATATAAGTCATATCTAATTGGCAAGTTTTTGTGTTTTCAAGAGGTACCATAATTAGTTTACCTCTTAGCACAGCCAAAGTGCATTACACGGACAGACTGGAATTTTCTTAAAACACACCTGGAAAACCTGGAAAAGTCAGGAAATTTCATTCTCTTGTTTGAGTGGCAACCCTGTGTATATTATATTAGATTAACATTAAGTTTTTTCTTTAGTATTAATGTTATTGTTGTGTCCTATATTTACCAGCTTATTGATCTGACATCAAGTGAGAGTGAAAATGAGTTTGAAGATGCGGCTGAATGCTTTGGTGTAGATGATGATATGTTCCAAGCCAGTTCATCTTCTAAAAAAATACAGCCATTAAGTATGTAGATATTTTCCAGTTTTTCCTTACTTTTTCTGTTTTTTATGTCCTTTTATTGCAGAGAAAAAGTATTCTAAGTAATCTTGTTAAAGAAAAATGTGGAACATTGTATAATTTCATATTTTAAACTGAATGCTATATTTGCATGCATAAGTTATTTTCATAAGTCTGATATACTGCGCAGAACTTTTAAGGTGGTACAGGTGCACAGGTTTTTGGTGGGAAAAAATTGCGTTTGGCAGTAGATGATGACTATTACGACTTATGGCGACCCATTGCTGGACTAATGATTTATG
The DNA here is from genome assembly GCA_000611955.2 of Stegodyphus mimosarum. Taxonomy (NCBI): domain Eukaryota; kingdom Metazoa; phylum Arthropoda; class Arachnida; order Araneae; family Eresidae; genus Stegodyphus; species Stegodyphus mimosarum. Next base: position 104,184 of record KK120119.1, read on the forward strand.
GTAACCCATAGTTTGAGTACTGTAGCATTTGACAATTAGCATTTAATTTTTAAAATTTAATTTAAAAAATAACGTGTTTTAATATGTATAAATTCAGCATTTTAGATGTTATTTATGGCTGTTAAATAATTAAAAATTGATTTAATTTTGTCTTTTTATTTGAAATACTGATTTTGTTATTTATGATATTTTAAATAATTTTATGCTGTGGATGATGTAATCAGTGACATCATTGTATTTTTAAAATAATGCATTTTAATACCTATAAATTTTGCCTTTTAATATATATAAATCTTGTGTTTTAGATACTATTTATGGCTGTTAAATATTAAAATATGAATTAATTTTGCATTTTTTATTTGAAAAACTGATTTGATTATTTATGATTATTGGCTAGCTGATTGGGTACTGAATATTTGTGCAATACCACGTTATTTTAGAAATTTTATTCTATTATTCGTACACACGGTTTTAGAGTTTGTTGTATCCTGGATTTTACTCAATATTTGGATAGCAGTGGCTTCTTCAGTTTTACCTGTGAATGTCGTTATTAGTAAATATCAACAGCTAATTGGTACTGGAATCTAATAATTCTCCTTTGAGACCTTATTTTGGCCAACTTGGCTTTCCAAATCAGAGGTTCATTTATTACTCCAATTTTTGAAATCCTAAAAACAATTCCTCCCCCCATCTCCGACTACGAGTCGCGAACATTTTTAGTGTTATTTGGCCTGTAAAAACCAGATGTACTATAATAATGTCAAAGCTCGTTTCTTAGGTGCTCATACTGAAAGAGCTAAGGGCTGTCCTGATGAAAATAAAGACTACTGCTCAAAGGATGGTAAATTCACCGCGTATGGAACTTTACCCAAATCTACTACTGAAGGTAGCAGATTTAAGGAAGTTCTGAAGTTCGCTGAGAACGGTGATATTACTGCCATTAAGAGTTCCTATTCAGGCTTGCATCTCCGTTACAGCATGCGTTTGGAATCTGTTTTCATTGAAATCTAAATTATGATTCTGATTTTTTTTTAAATTATGGTATCTACCAATATATGCTTAAAAGTGTTTGCCAAAGACACTTGCCAAAAATGTAAGTACATATTTTTAGTTACTTTATATATGTATATTTAATTTTTCATAAAAAAATAATACATTATTTTCAAGAATGGTTGAGCTAGTTTTTATTGCCGCATATATTTTACACTTAAATAACTACATTATATAAAATTAGTTTATTTTGAAGGGTTTCATTTTAAATAATATTTTTAATGTTATTAAATGTTGGTGCAATGTTTTTTTTTTCTATTTCTTTGCTATAAAAATAATAATTCAACCTTACTTTAGTATTTTATTTTCAATGTAAATATATTTATTTACAATCGCCTGCTATCTTGAAAAATGTTATTTCCAAGAAAAAATTAAGACATTATTTTCAACAATGTCACATGATTTTAAAGTTTAGAATATTTTGCTACGCTTAATGGTGTTTTTCAAGATGGCAGGTGAATGTAAAACCCATGCACCTGTCTACTAAAGTAGCACCACGTTTAATTCACAGGGTGTGTAGCGGTCCTTACAAGTGCTTATATGTACTTGTATTTGAAAATAAAATATAAAGGCCCTTATAAGTGCTTACTTTTTCTGTAAAATACTTATTTTTTTGTTTTTAGTGCTTTTTTTTTTACGATAAAATAAAATAAAATAAAATAAAAATATTATTACTTATTAATAAGCATAAATGTTTTTGTTTTTTTATACTGTAAAATACTTCGTGTGAATATAATAAATATGGCTTATTATTATTTATTTTCTGTAATTTGAACTGAAATTTCATCATTAAATCTTGTAATATAGTTTAGTTTTGCATAGTTTTTTTTTTCTCTCATTGTAAACTAATTCTGTAAATTGAAGTGCTTACAGGTGCTTATTTTTTTAACTGAAATGTGGCTACCAACCCTGATTCAGAATATTGAGTTGTTTGCAATTTGATACATTTCCTTGATTTTTTAATTATTAAGATTGTGCTGTAGCTGATGAAGGAATTTGATGTTCATGCCAAAGTTAAAGAGAAGAGGTGTCATTGTATGATAGAAGAGTATTGATTTAAATTTCCCTTTTTTTTTTTTTTACAAACATCTCAGCATAGATAATTTAATTTTCCCTAGGTTTAAAAAAGTATAAAAAAAATGTAAGAACTTTACATCATGTTAGTTGTTAGCATGAGAATGTATTCATTAAATATAAACTTGTACAAAACAAGATACCATCTATAATGATAAAAATGCAGAATTGAAAAGGCAAACCTGTTGCCATATTAAAACTGGGGCTTTATTATTATTATTATTATTATTTTGAATGTGTGCAGTAATTAAGCATGTGGATATTTATCTCTTTCTTTCTAGCTAATCGTACATTTAATTTTGCCATAAAATTTTGAAATATGTTTGTTAGTAAATATATTTTGTAAATATTTAAAAGTCTTTTGGATTTTCTGAAATGAATATGTGGCAGCTGTGTATGTAATGGCTGTTTCGGCATAATTACCGTGTAAAAGTTAGAAAAGTGGATCAGAACCTTCTCAGCAGTTTTCTGTACCAGGTGATTGGAGGTGCAAATGCTAGCATTTCGTAATGCAACAGTTATTTGTGTTTTGCTCTAGTGCTTGAGATGTTACTAATGATAAAAAAAGTGGGTCAGGTAGATATGTGTTTAAAGCTCTATACTTTAATGTGTGAGTCAAAATAATAGCAAATTCTGAATGCCTTTTAAAATGTATCCTTAATCTTTTCTTTGCTTAGCCTTTCTGGCAGTGTAATAATCTATTTTAATATATTATTGCAGACATGGAAATGCAGAAAAGTGCTTCCCATGCAAATGATTCACCCATCTTTTTAAATTACGGATTTATGATAAAAATATGTGAGATTTACATGAGTAACATATAGATCTATATTATTCCATTTACAGTATAGATCTGTGTTGTTCCATTTACAAAGCCATCGTTTTTTTTAATAGTTGCACAAATAGTGTTCTGTACATGATTTAGTTATGGAAGGATATGAGTATATTAATCAGGTTGTCAAGAACTACCTGCCTTTACTTTGGGAATGCTTACAAATTATAAATTGTTGGAACATTGCATCATTAATTTAATAGCATGGTTATGACCTCAGCAACTTCCATTTGTTTGTTAGTCAGGAGAAATAAAGCACCTAAACAGTTGTATCAGTAATAACCTCATTATCTGAGATGATACAGTAAGAAATCTATGTTGATACATGATACTTAGTACATGTGACATATAATAAACACCATGTTGTTTTATAATGAAACAGTTTTGACTCTGTTAGCAATGGGTGACATTAATGATGAAGAGATAATGTAAACAATAAGAAAAAAGGCTGAAGTTTCTCTTGGCAGTTGCTCACGGAAACTCCAAAGGAAATTTATCTGTTGGTTATGTTCATCTGAAGCTTTGGTGTTTATAATTTGAAAACATGCTTGATTTTTATCTTTAACCTTTTGTTGTTGTTATGTGTATGTATGTGTGTGGGGGATAAGTATGTTTGCATGCATGCATTTATTGTTAGTGGGTTTTAAATTCAAACTTGTATCAGTATCAACAGTTCTTCAGTTAGAAAACACAGTCTTCATTCAAATAAAATATGAAATATTTCTAAGCTGTCTGAAGGTCAGTTCTCTTCATTGAATGATTTTATCAAGGAAAATAATTTCCTTGATTAAAAATTAATAAATTTATTCTGTCATAAAATTATAGAAATACAATGTTCTGCTTTTGTATGACATCATAAAGTTTGAAATTTCTAAATAAACATTTTTGGATTTTTATTTTTTATGTAATGATATGCCATTTTCATTTTTTACATTAACATTTATTAGCAATCATGTGGGTGATATTCTTTTTCAGGATAATTATAAGGCTGCAAAAAATAAACCTCATGTAATGTGTTATTAAGTGGATATATGAAATTAATTATTGGGAAGTTTTTCTGATGATTTGTGTTTAAAATCTGAGTATAATCTGCAAGAAAACACTTTATTCATTCTTTAAATTTAATTTAATTTTGTCTTTTTAACACTTTATTCATTATTTAAATTTTGCTATAGTGCCTGAAGACATTGAAGATGAAGTGGTTGCAGTCAGCAATTTTGAAAAAGAATTTGCTAACAGGTGCATTAACAACTATTTTCTCTCCCCTCCCTTTTTCCCCGCAGTATTGAGAAACATAAAAAAAAACTATATCCCAAGAATAAATTAAAGTTCTACACAAATTTTAATTATTTGAGAAATATTTCACTTTTTAACATCTGAAAAAGAATATGTTTGGACTTTTTGGTTACAATAATGCCTGGCTAAAAGCGAAATTTTTGCTATTTTGTCTAGTTTAAGATTTTTCATTTATGCAAGTTATAGCAACACAATCCTTATTAGCAGAGTTGAACTTTATACCCTTAGCATGCATAAATTGTAAAGTACACAGTCCAGTCACATTAATGTGACCACCACGTGCTTTCCATGTCAGAGTTAAATAACCAATCACAGAAGGCAGGTGGCAGCACAGTGCAGTTGAGCGTATATAAAGGGTGTGTGAGGGCTTCGGAAAACATTTCAATCGTTGGCGTAATGCAGAAACAAAGCGATTTATCCGACTTCCAAAAGGGCATGATCATTGGCTTTCGGGCCAAGGGTGGAAGCATTTCCGAAACGGCTGAGTTTGTGAACTGTTCGCGTGCTGCCGTGGTAAAAGTGTACCGTGCATGGCAAAATGGGACTGTCCAAAATCAGCAACGTGGCAAATGTGGTGCACCACGGGCCATAGATGACAGAGGCGAACGACGGTTGCGGAGATGCGTTCGGGCAGATAGACGGGCTACCGTTGAGCAACTGACCACCAAAATGAACCAAGGGGCTACCAAAAGTGTCTCCCAAAGTACTATTCAGCGAACATTGCTGCGTCTGGGCCTCCGAAGCAGACGCCTGGTTCGTGCACCTATGCTGACTGCTGTTCATCGACGGCGAAGGCTAGAATTTGCACGCCAGTACAGCAGCTGGACGTCCACTGAGTGGCGACAGGTTGCGTTTTCGGATGAATCGCGTTTTATGCTCCATCGGACAGATGGACGTTGGCGTATAAGGCGTGAAACCTCTGAAAGGAACCACCCTGCAACCATTGCCGGAACGGTCCAAGCTGGAGGCGGGAGCATTATGGTCTGGGGAATGTTTTCCTGGCATTCTCTAGGTTCACTGATCATTGTGGAAGGCACAATGGATCAATACAAGTACGCATCTGTCCTTGCGGACCATGTTCACCCCTACATGCGCATTGTTTTTCCTCAGGATGATGGCATCTTCCAGCAGGACAATGCGAGGTGCCATACAGCTGCCAGTGTACGTGCGTGGTTCGAAGAGCACCAGGATGAGTTTACCGTCCTCCCCTGGCCAGCAAACTCACCTGACTTAAACCCAATCGAGCATCTGTGGGACCATCTCGATCGAGTTGTTCGCGCCATGGATCCTCAACCGCGTAATCTAGCGCAGCTGGCCACGGCATTAGAGTCGGCATGGCTCAACATCCCAGAGAACACCTTCAGGGACCTATGTGACTCTCTTCCTGCACGTCTCGCAGCAGTCCGCTCTGCGAAAGGTGGTTATTCTGGCTTTTGACAGATGGTCACATTAATGTGACTGGACTGTGTATTTAGAGTGATTTATGAAGTTATGGCCTGAAATTGCCTATACAAGTTCTTTAGTGTTCTTTCTTTATATTATAAAAAAATGTAAGAATTTCTGTATACACTACTGTTACCTATTTATGTATTTATTTCAATTATTAGTGTATATACAAAGTTTAAATTCAATTCTGTGGTTCATTGTTCAATTAATTAGTTAAGTCTTCTGTGTGAGAGGTTTTATGTTGTTATGAGAAGTTGCAAGGGAGAATTTATTTAAAAATGTTAAGCTAGTAATATTTTTAATGATAGTGGAAATAAATAAATATTGATTAAAAAATACTTATGTGTTAGAGCAAGAACCTTAATAAAAGTCGTCAAATTTTCAGACTGTCTTAAATTCTGGAAACCATGCACAATATGTTTCTTCAGTTTGAACAAGTAATGTTGGCATATTGCTTGTTGTATTCCAAGTTCTAGCAGTTTTTCATTATTATTATTCATTCATTTATTTATTTTTTGAAATAGGACTTTTTTGGGGGGGCAGAGTTAAGCTCAGTTTTAAAATATTCCCTTGTGAGATTTGCCCTTGTGAGATTGCAGAAATGCAATACTTTGCTGCAAAATTCCTAAAGGGTATATATGTTTAAATAAAAAAAAGTTAGTAAGTAGATTACATGTTTGTAACTGATTTCCAAATTAAATAAGCAATTAGAGTTATATATTTATAACATGCATGTATGTAATATCCCCCCCTCCATTTATAAGAAAATTTTTCCTTTTTTTCTGTTAAAAAGTCTCCGAAGTGTACAAAAGTTGTGTTAATATGCAAATAAAAGAGGGGAAAAGTACATAAATTTTATCTTTATCAGGCATTTTATATTTCTGTATGTAGATATGGTCCATGTCATCCTTCTTTTCAAGGGACACTTGCTGAAGCTCTTCAAGCCTCTTGTCATAAACCAGCCAAAGAGGTAAACTATGTACTTTCTTTGTTAGCACATTTTTATACTTAATCTGATTGAAACCTAATTATTTTCAAGCAAGATTTGATTTGATAATTAGTGATCTTACCAAAATTTATTTGAATGTATATCATAACTTCTATACAGAGTAAGTGATAGTGATTTTTCTGATACTTTTCAATATATTCCTATTTTATTTTGAAGTACAGCTTAGATTGCTCCAAAAACTTCTTAAATATCTCGCAGAAATTATCTGGGATGTTACTCAGGTTATCTCTGGCCTTATATTGAAATACATCCGTACTTTATTTCTGAATCTATTAAGCTTCAAGAATAAGAAAAAATTGTAAAGGCCATATAGCCATATTCATTGAAAATGTGGATGCTTGCTAGATATACTCAATCGTTTTTAATTTCACAGCTTGTTCTACACTGATCTGTTTACTTTTTTTTTATTCATGCATAAATCATTGAAAATACCATTATTTTTTTTTTAATAAGTCTTCATTTTATTCTGAAATTCTTGATTCTTGATTTACATAAAGCTCTGCATAACAGTTGCTTGTTTGAGAAATTTCTTCTTCCTAAGAATATGCAATATGTTAAACACTGTGCAATCCTGTCTTATTTGTAAACAGTTTGGCTGCAGAGATCTGAAATATTAATCAACAATTCTAAGTTTGTAATTTTCTGTGTTGCTCATAGAAAGGTGTCTGTCTGCTCCTTTCAGCATCCTCCTGTGGTTGTAAACCATTGTACAAATGCATATGTTATTTCATCCTGACTTAATGTTGGCCCTTTGTTCCTTCCCTGAAAGAACTGGACACGTTTAGCCAGATTTACAAAATCAGGATTATCGTGTTCTGTTTGTTATGAGTATTACATTTGCATACTTAAAAATTTTAAAAATTAATTCATGATTTTTCAAAACATATATATACTAAAAAATGTCCTTGAGTACTTTATATACATGTAAATGGGTGTAAAATTTTTCCTTAGGCACAGCATGTTTTTACTTGAGAATTAATCTCCAAATTCAAAAAAACCAAATTTTTCGTCTGCATGAGATGTTCAGAATATTAAAACGTTTAAAATTTTCTAAAATATCGAAACTGTTTAATTTTGTGTAAATATGGCCACAGTAATGTACAAATTTTTTAGTTTTAAAAAAGTCTTTTAAAACATTTCATGATCAAAACCACATATAAAAAAACTAAAAGGGCAAACACATACCCAAAAATACAAATTTTGCCATGCAAAATGAGTAATATGATCTGGCTTGATCCAGTTATTTTTCTAAATTTCCTTTATATTGTTGTTTACAGCCATAAGACCAAGGATTGTGACAATTAAAGAATTTTACAGATCATAAGTGATGTCTGAATAAGGTTCTTTTTTTTTTTTTTTTTTG
>KK120119.1:119961-141740 GCA_000611955.2 Stegodyphus mimosarum
CCCCCCCCCCCGAGACCTTTGCCGCGCTTGCAACTGCTTTGCAAGAGCAATGGCTCTCGCTTCCTATTGAACTGATAGGCTGCATAATTGAAACCAACACATATCGTTGTATGTGCTGTATTGCTTCTAGAGGGGATCATATTTCATATTGAAGGTACTTTTCCTATAGCAAACTGACACCTTTGATTTGTTAATTTTATGCATGTGCTAATTTCTGTACTACCGTAATTGTCTGGTAATTTCTTTTTATGCTATTTGATACCTTACTATGTGTTGTATATTGTGGGTAAGTTTCGTAAAATTCTACATATAACTTTTTCAGTAATCGTGACTTTTGTGAGCTTTCCTTAATTTATGATAACCAGTGTAAGAATGCTGGAGTATTTGATGCCATTATGATATCTTTTTGCTCTATCATTTGCAGAAGACTGAATGAAGCAGCCATTGTTTTATTGGGTTTGTAAGAGGGATTGAGCACTGAATGTTTGAAATGGCCAGTACAGAAAATCTAACTACCATTCTGAGAAATTATCAATAACTCTGAATCAAGATTGAAAATTTAGATGGAAAAAAATGCAGGAGATATTGTTTCTGCTAAGGGTGTGTAGTAATGAGTCATTTCACAAAATTGTTTTTCAGAGTCTGGGTAAAATAGAATGTAGGGGAGGGAGATGTCACCTTGGGCATTTTACATATGTTTAGAAAAAGTGAATGTGCACTATTCTTGAAATAAACCTCATATTTATTGCTTAATTTCAAAAGTATTTTTACTTGTACTTTTAAGCCACCATGTATGCTGTTATGAAACATTTAAACCAAAAAAATAAATTATGTGAAAATACAGTTGGCATCAATTTATACCAAATAATCTTTTAAAATATACAAAACATTCCTACCTCATCATTCAGATCCTACCTCATCATATTTTATAAAATTCCCTAGATTTTTATTGTTTGAAATTAAAACATGAGATTTTTAATGCTTGCTGCCGAATAATTAGCCTCCAAATTTATAATTAATAGATGAATTTATAATTAAAGTACCAAAAATATACTTCCAATTTTATCAAATGATCATATTGATATATATAGTTGTAGTTTGCAATGGAAAAAACAAACATATCTAATATTCCACTGTATTAAATTGGATGATGGCTAGCTATCTTTACATGTGTTAGTTGTCACATTATTTATTAAAAAAAACTAAGTTATTTTTTATGCAAGACCTCAGGCAGATGTATATTAAAATAATTTTTCATAACTCTGATGTGTTGTTGAGAGTTTCATAACTCTGATGTGTTGTTCATAACTCTGTTGTGTTGTTTCATAACTCTGATGTGTTGTTTCATAACTCTGATGTGTTGTTGACTGATGTGTGCATACGAGTTGAGAATAAAGAAAAATGTTTGGTTCAGTTTTTCAAATTACAACATTATTCTTTTCTCAATTTAAAAGCCTTTTATGTAATTAAGACCATATCTTCTTACAAATTAAATTTATTCCTGTTACAGTTGTTAATTTTTAAAAAAGGGGGGATCATAAAAAAATTACTCTTGAAAATTATTTTTAACTTCCGTGATTTTTGCACCCCAAAAGTATTTTGTTTATACACTGTAGAAACCTTTAAAAGATATTCTCTGGTTATCTACAGTGACGAAAAGTCTCCAACTTACTGGGAGTTAAGTCAGTTGGCAAAAAAAAAACTTTTGTTTGATTATAGTTAATTTATTATTATCATTATTATTATTATTATTATATAGTTCATATGTACTCTTCTTTTCATGAATAATAAAAAAAAAAGAAGCATTTAATAAGAAAATGAGAAATTTTATGAGGGAGTGATCTATATGGCCAGTGTTTTTACAGCAGATGGAGTGATGGTTAAATGTAAAGTTTGTAACCCTTTGTATTCAAACGCATTTATGGTATGTGCATGGTGAGTTAACTGTTCTCGCATGTATAGTCAGAAATATGTAGAGTGTTTCCAGAGTTCTAGGAATTGAGCTCTCATTCAGGTTCTAGATCATGCAGGTAGTGCTATTGGCCAGAAAGACGTCTTGGCATGTGTATGTAGCTATCCCATGCAATTTTATATAGTCCATCTCAGCTGCTTGACTGGTACAGAATCATTTTTGTAGCACTGTTTTTGCAACCATGGAAGATGGGAAGAACAATCATTTTCTTTTTGTAGGAAAACATCAGAAATTGTTAAATGTCTGGGAGGTGTATTCTGTTCCCACATTTGAAAAAATATTTGAGAGTTTAATCATGCCATAAATAGGTGGATTGAGGACACCAAAAAAGTTCTTTGAGGGCAGTGTGAAAATAATTAGATTTTCTTTGGGACAGTTAATTCATTTAGCATATTTGAGAATTTTAAATTGGCTGATTTTACATTATTTTATATTGCATTCAGTTAATATTAGTGATCATAGTTAATGCTATGTTTGGTGTAGAAATCATATTTTTTTATGTATTCATTCAATTAAAATGAGCATACGTTGATGAAAAGTGTAATATTAATGAAAATAGATAAATAAAAAGTTATAACACATCGTTCAGTAAGTCCTGGGTCTAACCAACAGATGGCGTAGTAATATCAACTTGACTTCGTTGTTCGAAAGAACTAACCTTCAAATACACGTGTCTGATTTTCATGGCATTCGGACCAGAAATAGCAAAGCTACTGTTGTGAAAGTGACACTACTTGTGCATTTGTGAACAAAATTAATTTCGAGTGTTGATCAAACATTGCTATTTAATGGGTAAAAATACAGTCCAAGCTCAGTAGTGGCTTGAAAAATGTTATCCAGGCTCTGCTCCATCGAAAACGACCATTTGCCATTGGTATTCTGGTTTCAAGCGTGGTCGCACGGATACAAATGATGCGGCACACTCTGGTAGGCCAAATGAAACAGTCACTCCAGAAAATGTGAAACAAGTGTTGAAAATTGTGATGAATGACCGCAAAGTGAAAGTTTGTGAGATTGCTGAAATGGTAAACATATCAACTGGAAGTGCGTGTACGATTTTACATGAAAAGTTGGGCATGAAAAAAGTGTTTTCCAAATGTGTACCGCGTGCTCTTACAATGGAACAAAAGCAACAACGAGTCAACGATTCACACAGCTGTTTGTCACTGTTTACTCGCAACAAACAGGATTTCTTGTGTCGGTATGTGACAATGGATGAAACATGGATCCATTATTTCACTCCGGAGTCGAAGCGGCAGTCAGCTGAGTGGCATGTAGCCGGTAAAAGCTGCCCGAAGCGTCCAAAAACGCGACAGTCAGCTGGCAAAGTCATGGCATCAGTGTTTTGGGATGCACAAGGGATAATTTACATTGATTACCTTGAAAAGGGAAAATCTATCAATAGCAGCTATTACAGTGAGTTATTGGTTCATCTAAAGGATGAAATCGCATAAAAACGACCACACATGAAGAAGAAGAAAATCATCTTCCATCAAGACAATGCCCCGTGCCACAAGTCAATGCAAACACTGGTTACATTGAACAAGTTGGGCTTCACTCTGCTTCCCCACCCGCCATACTCCCCAGATCTAGTCCCCATCCACTACTGGCTGTTTGCTGATCTCAAAAAGATGCTCCAGGGGAAAAGATTTGGTTCGAATGAAAAAGTCATCGCTGCCACTGAAGCTTATTTTGTAGACAAGGACAAATCGTTTTACAAGCATGGTATCAAAACATTAGAAAAGCATTGGAATGATTGCATAGCTGTTGAAGGTGATTATATTGATGAATAAACGTGAATTTTGTGAAATGGATGTTGTTTTCTCAGTTAGTCCAGGGACTTGTTGAACGATGTGTTATCTAAATTCCTAGAACTTCAGAAACATTCTTTTATGTCAAAAAAGATAACAGTTCTGCTGAATGTTAAAACCAGAAGTGTATATAATCAGCAAGTAGTAGTTAAAACTCGTATAAGTAAAATACTATTTAAAATTCGTGTATTATAGAAACACACTTTCTTGAATACATAACAAGAGAAACAAGAATTATGTATAAGTGTTCATAAATAAACTCATTAATTAAAAAAAATATAAGAAGTGTTTTTTTTTTTATTTATTTGAACTTTTTTTTTTAAACACAAAATATTTTATTATGTTATGAAGAATACAGATTCCGAATTGTAGCTTTTGAATATTTATGAATTCTAGCATAAATCTCCTGCATGCATATAATTTGGCATCCTTTGTTTTGCTTTTTTTTTTTTTTTTTTTTTTTTTTTTTTTTATTTATGTGACAGCATTAGCTGATTTTCAGTGCACAATTTACTACTTGGTTTTCTTTTTAAGATTCCAAGACTATGTTTTCTGTATATCCTATTTTTTATATTTTAATGCAAAAAATCTGTTTGTGCATATATGAAACAGAATTTTCCTCTTTATGTTATATATTTTACTTTTTGCATGAAAATTAATTCAGTGATTAAAAACTGTATTGTTATAAAATTTTCTAAACAAAGATTATTTTATTGTAAACTTCCTTCCCTATCCTCTTCCTTTTTTATTTATTTCAGCAAAAAAGGAAAAATTTTGCAATCTCTAATTATGTAGTAAATCAGATGACGATAGATTGTTTTTACAATGAGACTACAATGTACTATTTACTTTGTATTTCACATTTCATTAAAGGTTTCTCTTAATTTTTAAATATACATTTTATGTATTTCACATATACAGGTAATGTTGGGTTGGATGATCTCATGACTCGACTCATACATGCTGTAGAAGTTTTTAATAGTGCTATGCAGTCAGAAATATGGGAAGAGGTAAGTTGTATGGCATTAATTGTTTGATTTTTCCCCCTTTGCTGTCTCTTACTGTCAAGTATTGTAAGATTAGTTTCATACCTTCTGAATAATTTGAATTATTTAAAAGCTGAATATTGTAATATAAATCAATGAGGGAGCATATTTTGCAAACATTTTTTAACAATATTTTTCAACAGAAGAAGTAAATATGCAGAAAAGTGGTCTTTTCATAGGCATTCTGGTATTATGTTCCCATGATAAAAAATTGTATTGTCTTTACATTACATCTTGCACTTGATGACAAAAAGGGTATTAGCCTGAATTATTACTTTTTTAACATATATATATATATATATATATATATATCTTTGTTTTGTCACAATTTGAAAATTCAAATTTACGAAGGAGATGAAACATGGTCATTCTTTAATTATTGTCAATTTAGCAGAAAAGACTAATTGAAAAGTTGGCCTTCTTGCATTGGATGAAGAATACTTTAATTTTGCTAGAATTGAACATTTTTCTTGGATATTGCATAAAAGATACTTTATTTTTCATTTGTCATTAAAGTTGTTTAGTTATGAATTTCAATTTTTTAACAGGAAGAAAGGGAAGCTCGGGAAAAGGTTAAACGAGAACAAGATGCTGCTTATGAAGCTTCATTGCTTGCTGATAGAGCAAAGGTAAATTTGATAGAATTCTCTGTGTTCCTAGAGACATTCTATGTAAAGTTCATGCAAAATGCAGGTATTCATTCATATAGTTTGAAATTATCTAAACTTGCACTAATTGCATTGTAATGAATTTGCTGTATGTATTTTTGAAGTAACTTTTTTTTTTTTATCATCTTAAAAACTATTTGAACTATTCCTACACCTATGTAGGTTAATTTCAGAATATTTAATTTGAGCTGCATGTATTTAACACTGGTTCTGCTGTTTACTCATTGTTGTCATAAATTATTCCTTTCTTGATACACCAGAGCCATTATTCCTTTCATGATACACCAGAGCCATAGCATACGGGAATTACATTGCTGTTTCATTATATATTTTTGTCATTTAATGTGAGATGGCACTATATTTACAATGTTCATCTTGTGAAGATTATTTTGATAATAAAGCAACATTCAAATAAGAGTTCTAGAAAAGTAAGGAGTCAAAACCTTTATTCAGAATTGTGCTTACTTCTACAAAGCTTATTGGCTATTATGAAGAAATTAAGGATTTATTTGAAAGTAGTCTTAATTTTTAATGAACAGTATTGAAGTTTTAATTTCTATTTAAAAAGTCTTTTAGTTTAATGCATGTTGCTTTTATGTTGAATTATTTTGTGTACATATTATTGGTATGTTACTTTAGAAATGGAATAGCAAACTCTGAAACTAGGCACTGTATTTTATGTACTTATAATCAAACCGTTAACTCTTGAAATTTTTAAGATTTCCTGTTTCTATTTTAGGCTAATTTATATATGTATATGTAGGATATAACAAAATACGACAACTGGTTTAAAAAATAATTGGTGACCTCAAAATTAACATTATAGATTTGGTGCTCTCCCCCTAAATTCATCCGTTCTTCCAAATTCAAGTTCTTTCTATGTTACATAACGCTACTTGAAAAGGCCAACTAAACCAATCACAGGTTAGCTTATATATCAGATTTAGTATAAATACTCTTGACACAATGACTACGTCATTATTCTTCATTCCTTTCCCTAGCTTCTGCCATGGCTAACATATCTTCTAGGCTCTGCTTGTTCATGAGTAATGTGACTAGAAATAAAGATGATAATTGGCTGAACTTGATTTCGTATCAACTTCGTCCTCCCGTCCTTCCACTCTGCCATGACGACTGCAAGCTGATTCCTCCTACACATTAAATCATCATCATCATATACATATATATATATATTATTTTTTATGTGTTATAATTTTTAAATGTTGAATTTCTTGAATACTAACATTTAGTTTTTTTTTTCGTTACTTCTACTTTTGAGTAATTAATTTTTGTTAAAGTTTTTTTAAACTATGGAACGTAGGTATCAAATTTGTTTTTAGGCAATTGCCTTCAGAATTTTTCTCTTTTTGCTTGGAACTTGAATATCAAATTTACTTTTAGGCAATAGCTTTTAGAATTTACTCCTTTTGCTTACCTTTAATTTTAATTTTGCAGCTCAATGCGCAAAATTCTTAACCAAAAAGGTCTCTACGTTCTTCTACTACTTTCTATAAATTATATATAATGATGTTATATGTATATATATGCATTATATTATATCATATAAATTATATTTTTTGTTACATCTATTGCTTATAGGAAGAAGCTCGCAGACAAGAAGTTGAGGAAAAACTAAAACAAGAAGAAGAAGAATTGTTAAAAAAAGAAGAATTGGAACAGATCAGGCAACATGAGGAAGAAGTTAGAGATGTATGTATATTTATGATTCGAATATCAAATTTCTAGCAATACTTTATAACATCATTATCTGCATTTTGCAGTTCATGTTTTTATTACATAAATATCTAGAAATAAACTGAAATGCAAAAATTCATATTCCAGCATTTCCTACATTATGCTATTGCATGCATTTCCTATATTATTACAATTTATTTCAATTTTAGGCTATAAGAAGATCTTTAGCAGAACAGTTACCTCCTGAACCAGCTGCAGATTCTTCTAAACCTGTTAGTCACATTCGTGTGCGATTGCCCACAGGGATCACGATTGGTCGCCGTTTTACAGCAGATACCCCACTGTCCTTGTTATTAACTTATATTGCTTCTCAAGGTTACCCAGCTGCAGATTACAAAGTACTTGCAAGTTGGCCCCGCCGAGATGTAAATATGATTTTATTTCCTTCCTAGCTTTTAAACTGTTTTATGCTATATTTTATGAAACAGGTGCATGGAGAAAAGAAGTAATATAAGACTCATATGCTAGATAATCAGTTTTGAAAATTAACTATATAAATATTCTGTATTTTTAGAGAAGGGCCATTCAGTAAGTTATCACTGTAAATATGAAAATAATAACAGAAGGAAATTACAATTTAACTGTGCTGGCCGCAACCTTGAGCACAAACATGCATGCGCCATTCAGACTGATTTATTGATGAAATAGAGTGGATAAAACATAATTATGCAGTAGGGATTTTTTTTAGTTCTCATTTTTTCATTGTGTTCAAAGAGCACAAATTTAAGAAAGTAAAAAAATTGCTTTTAAGTAATAATATTCTGATCATCATTTGTAATTAACTGTTTGATGACATTGTGTTTAATTTTATGCATTTATATATTTATTTAAATATTGTAAAAATATTAGTGTTTTGAAAGCTTAATTTTGTTATATATAAATAATTTTAGGATGAAGTGTAATAAATAACTATTATTATAATTGATTGTAATAATTTTATGATTGTAAATAATTATTGCAGTAATATGGTTAATAATTATTATATATCTTTTTTATCTTTGAACTAAAATATATATGTACATAACATACTCTAAAAAATTTTTTTTAATAATTGGTGATAATGAATTATTTATTATAGTTCATATCTAATCATGATAAATAATTATTATAGTTCTTGTTGATTTGGGGGTCTAAAATCTGTATACATTATTATACGTAGTTTAACTTGGTCTCTTGATAAACTTCTGCTGGTTATGATCTTCAAGCTTTTTTTGGGGGGGGGGGCAGTCACACGATTTTCCTTTCTTGCATGCCGAAGTTTCAAGTTTGAACTTTTATGCTCCTGTTATCTCGACTTAAGGCAAGTGTGGCTTTTATTTAGCTTTAATTATATTGTTTAGAATTTTGTTTTTGCATTTGAAGTGTCATTACAATATGAGGCTATGGATGATATTATGGTTCTTAAACCAAAGCAAAAGACTGTTAGAGCAAATTTTTTAGAGCACATAATGCTATTCAGGTTGTCAGACCAGTCACTGCTAAGCAAAAAAGGCCCTTGAGGCCTGGTGACTATAAGAAAATAGTAGAACATAATTATTAATAATCTAATCTTAAAGCTGTGACACTAGTTGTGAGAATTATAAAATGTATCATGCATAACATTGCATTAAAGAAGTATATTAATCACCTTTAGCCTGAGATCATTAGAGAATATAAAAGTTTTTATCTGCAAAATTTCCTTATGTAAAAAAACTCTCTTATGAAAAAAAAGTGAGTATGCGTGATTTTTTATTTATATTAAAATGAGTTTACAATTTTTTTTCTTTCGTGTACTCATTTTGTTCATTTCTTTCCAGCTCACTGCTTTAGAAGAACAGAAGACATTAGAAGAATTACAACTTTATCCAAAGGAAACACTCACACTAGAAGAAAGATGAATTTTTCATAGCATATGTCTTTATGTATGTGCTTGTTTTATACCTCGAACAGGATATGGCTACATGGTAGCCACTCACTGCAGAAATTGAGTTATACCTGTGATACCCACATTCTATAATATAACTGCTACATTTTCTCTGATTCTAATGATAATTAATTGAATATCTAAATTAATATTAAGATATGTTGAACTTAAAATTTAGTATAGTTAAATAACCATTTGTGTTAAAATACATGAAATTGCATTTAAATTAAGATATGAAATGTTGTAGCATTCAAAGATTTCAGAACTGTCACTGCTGTTTAAGTTGGACTTCATTATGTACAGACTAATTGCCTTCATCTGAAGAAATGTTTGAGAATACTGTATGCATTAATTTTTAATAAAGTAATGTATAATGTAATTTTTTCTACAATTATTTTATATTGAAATGCATGCAGATGGCAGCTTTTGTAGTAAATAATCATAGAAATCAAAAACATTAATCATTAATTTTATTTAAAGGCATTTTGCATGAAGTTTTGTTACTACTTTCATATTATAGATATTAATATGTGGTATAGGAATGATGTGTTATGTAAAAAATATGAAGATTGAAATATTGTTTATGACTTATTTTATGTTTTCATTCACAATTCAAAAGCATTTAAAGATGACAATGTTTGTTTCTGCTGTCAAATGTAGATTAAGTGAGAGTGGAATTGATTGGTAGGTTGCAATTTCATTATAAGTTGATCAATTTAGGAGGGATTTCATGAGTGCTATAAATTGCCTGTAAAGAAATGATGCTAGTGATTCAGGCAGTTTTACATACTGCTGTGGTCTAATGGTGACATTCTTGGAAGTGTAGTATCAGAAAGCATTCAGAGCAGTTAGGGTTTTTAGGCTGAGAATATGTCAGTAGCCAAAATTCATCTAAGAAAATTAGAGAACTGATGTTTAAAAAAAAAAAAAAAACCCCTGGGTTCATTAACAGCATTGAATATCCACAACTTTATGAAATTATCTGAGGCAACTAAAGAATAACTTTCTGTCATTTTTTGTCCAAGCTGAAACTGAGCTGTGCTGCAGATGAGCCTGTTGTACTGTATGCAATACCATGTAGATATTCACCATGAATCTGTTTGATGCTCTTGCTTGAAACCAGGCAAGGATTTTCTACCAAGAAATCTGTGTCTGGGAACAAGGTGTGACTTAACTCTTCTGTTCTCACCACCAAGAAAGTGTTTGTGAAACATGATGCTTCATTGGGGAACTGATTCAAAGAAAATTTAAACTGACACCATGTACTGAAAGAATAATGTCCATTTTCTGGAATCCTTCAAATCTGATTTTGGAGGACTAGAACTTAGACATAGAGTCAACATTGAAAGGAATTTTTCAAGGGAATACAATAAATGACAAGGTAGCTGAACCTGCATTTACATGCTGTACAAATTCCATTGAAGCATCGAGAATATAGGAAAGAATTCACTTTTTGTGATTTACACAGCTTACGAGCTTTAAAAGGCTTGCTCAATATACCCGTCATGCGTTTTGGTGTTACACTTGCAGCAGAATAGCTACATCATTAAGAACATGAATTCATACACCAGGATGGACAAATTGGTCATATGATCTGAAAATGGGAAATTGTGCTTCACATCATTTATTGCATCACACACATCTTAGCCCAGTGCATATTTCTTTTTCCTACTTAGATGTAACTTTCCTGATTATCTGCAGCATAAATTAACATCCATTATTATATCTGGGGAAAAAAAAGTAATTTGAAGGGAAATTAAACAGATGAAGTCTTGTTTGAAATTTATTTTGAAGGTGGTTTCAATAAATGGTGTAATTTTTAATGTAAGATTTTTTTGTAGAAGGATTATTTAATTTCTTGATGTATTATATAGTTTGTGCAATTCGAAAAAAGTTAATATTCAGAATTTGATAAAATTGCTTGGCTTAAAAGTTTTTAAAAGCAAATTTTTTTGAAAACTTTTGAATAAACACATGCTGATCTTCTATATAATTTTTATGTGCATTTTGTTGCAGCATTAACATTTTGTATACCATTAAGATTCAGTATAAAAGTAGCCAAAACATATTTTTATTTTGATGGCATTTATTGATAAGAATAAAACAAAAAATGTATGTATATAATCATATGCAATCTGTATAGTTATTTTACATTAAATTAAAAGTTTCATTGATCTAAATACTAATAATATTTTGAAATTAAAATTTAAGCTGGTAAATGCACAAGATTCCTGTTTAAATCTTGTTAAGTCTTCAAATTTTGATTGAAATATTCAGAACTGCAGAAACTGGTATTATGAATAGGAAAGCAGTTATATATTCCCAATGAAAATGCTTCCAGTGTGGAATTTCAATACAATTGCAATTTTCAAGATAGGATTCCAAGGACAGGAATTCCAGAAGTTGAAATTCCTGTCTTGTATATAGAGCAAGATAGGCAAAAATTTTCATTTCACTGACCATAAAAAATGAGGTAAACTAAAGTCTGTAATTATGCAGATGTCTAATTTTATAGCATGAAATTTTAATAGCAGTCTTAACATGAAAAATCTAATAATTGTATTTAATAAACTAATTTATTGTGAATTTTCTGATTTGCAATAAAGTAAATATTGCATAAATATAATAGATGATTTCCTCCATAAAATATTTTGGAAAAAAAAAAAAGTCCACAATGTATAATGATATTCCAATTTCTCTTCTATTCTATTGTCACTAATTGAGATGGGATACAGTTGGAAAGCACAAAGAATAAAAATTGTGAGGTGATTTTAGTATACGATGAATATGCATGCACAGAATCTTCTACCTAAGACAGCGAAGTATGCAATTTGTAAAAGATGGTGTATTTCTCATAATTTTCTTCAGAAAATTCACAGTGTTATTAAAAGATAGAGTTGCATAATCATTGCCTGTAATTTCCCCCATTTTCTATCATCTGTGTTTATGTTATGAAAAAATCACAGCCACTCTGTATTAAATAGAGGATTATCTGACATTTTATGATTGGAAAATTTTCGTTCTCACTTCTTTAGCTTACTGCCAGGGGTACTGCATATGACCTACCTCATTTCCCAGTGCGTAATTGCATTCAGTTAGTAACAGTACCCTGTTTCCGCACTAGAAAAAGGTCAATCAAAATTTAAAGGCATGGGTAAAGACTAAATTGTGGGCAGCTTGTCCTAGGACCCCTGGTATTTAGTCCCCAAGCAAACTCATTTTATCGACTCACTCAAAGGATGAATCAACCTTGTCCAGCCTGAGGATCAAATCCCGGACCTGCTATGTGATGTGTTAGCTACTACACCACTGGGCCTCACTGAATAGTATATTTTAGTCTGAACTGTAGATATTCAGGGTTCACTCACATACAAAATTAAGAGAATTTGCACATTATATCGAATTTCTGAAAAGCTAATTGACAGATTTTAATGAAATTTGGTATGAATGTATATTTATAACAGAGAAAGAGGTGTACCATTAAAAAGTCATCTTATGTATGTGTAATTGTCAATAAAGCTCATCATTCAGGGATGTCCAAAATCCAAGTTGTGATATCGAACTGAAGTATGGAGTTTGGTCCCCTCTCATAGCCAGACAGGTCTTGCAGCAAGATGGCATGCAAACTGGAACAGCTGAGTAAAAATAGAAATAATTTGCAAATTCTCTTAATTTTGCAGACGAGTGTGGCATGTATTCCATAAGGATACAGTTTAACATGAAGAATACCAGGTGATCTTTAAATTATCTCAGGTTTGAAAGAACCTAAATTAGTGCATTTTCTGTCCTTACATATCCCAAATATTCTTCATTGGATTGAGATTCAAAGATTGTAGGGTTAGACAAAATTATGAAAATTTATAGTGTTGTATAAACCATTTTGAACAGCTTTGATATAATAGGGAATATGACTGGCATCATCTGAAATTCATCTCTTGATTTGAAATAATCTGAAATTCATCTCGTGATTCATATGACAGGCCATGATAACCAAATGGGCTTAAGCAGTCAATAATATTCAAATTATCTGGTTGATATTCAGTTTTCTGAAAATATCAGCAGCTATGTTCTATGCATGCCCATTAAAAATAGTCCACATTCTATGACATCTCCCTAACGTTTTAGATATTGGGTCATTTTAAACATTCTGCAGTTTTTCAAATTGAAGCACATTTTCTACTAATTATTTTGTAACTGCTGATAACGAGTGACCTTGATCAAAGCTGACGTTTACAGTTCACCAAAGCACATGTATAGTAAAGCGTCGGCACTCCCATACTATGACCTATGCCAGCTGCAGCGCTAATCCATTGCAGCGGTTGCGATGTAAACTAAAATTCTCCCCCTTCCTCCTGCCAATTCAGTGACCTGAAGCTAATGGAATTACTAAATTAATTTAATTTATATAAGAAGGAACAGTGTATATCTTTACATTTTTTAAAAAAAAATTTTCCTCCCTCTCTCTCTCAAAAAATTTAAGTTGCAACTTTCGCCGATCTGTTTGAAACATCCAATAAAAAAATAAATTCAAAATCAGATGGAATACATATCTACAGATTTCCTATAGAAGAGCAAAGGATAATTGATTACTTTATACTTTTATTTGTAAGCAGATTAAAAATGTGATTATTTTATATTTAAACATGAGTAATTTTATCGTACATGGCATGGTTTATATATGACTGTGTGTATATTAAATCTATTGGTTTACTATACACTGCAGAAAAATTCATGTGATTTACAGTAAGCATTTTATGAGCAACATTTAATAATCTTACAGAGGTGACTTGCATTAAAAGCAAGCATTTCAATAATCTTTTTTATTTAATTTATGTAGTAATTTTTTTAATAAAAATGTATTGGGTTTAAAAATGGTTTTAAATACTGAATCATTTAACCCCTTTAATGCACATATTCCAGCTTCTGCTAATTTATTTGCTATAAAAAATTAATAAGTCGTTCTCTAAGATAATTTGGGGTATTAGATCCCAGAATTACTGACAACGAAACATGAAAATGCTTGCATCAGAGTGATATGAGAAGAAATTACGTATAAATTTAACAAACGAGGTTGCCAAAGATATGTATTTTGATTGAAGTGATGAGTATAAATCTGATGAGTTTTATCATCATCATCATTTTAATAGTAATATGTCATTCCCTCATTTTATCAATAATTAATATTTTAGGGGATTTCAGAGAAACTACACTGGTGAAATAAATTAAAAGAATTTTCATATTTGATCTACGATCTCCAGAACTACTGGACAGATTTTACTAAAATGTGGTGTGAACGTAGGTTGATATAATCCAAATAAAATAGATTATAGACACATATATAATAGACACACACGTTCGTGTATAACACTCATAGGAGTCTGAAGGTCTGAAACAGCGGTTGCAGAAGACACAAATGAGTTAATAGGGGGTATGATCCCATCTTACAGCCATACAGACCTTGCAGCATGATGTCATACTGGAAATAAGGCAGTTTATCAGTGCCTGTGACAACTGGTTCCACTCATTCAGCAACACTGTTTTCAGTTCATGGATGGTTCTCGGAGGGGGGTTGCAGTTGCCCTCCCCAGAGCGTCCCAGACCTGCTGTATAAGGTTGAGGCTTGGAGCCTGGCTGGCCAATCCATCCGGCAAATATCCTCACTCTCAAGAAATTCGTCGACCAGAAGAGCTTTAGTGGCCTCATGTTATCGTCCTGTAAGATGAACTCGGGGCCCACTGCACCCCGCAAAATTTAGGAACTTTTTAGCAGCTTGAGAGATGTCATAGAATAAAATGAAGCTTGTGTAATTCAATGGAAGTTTCTTATGCTTTTGTGCTACTTCATTTGTATTTATCAGAAAAAACCCGTAGAACTTTTCAGATGACCAAATGTGTATTATACTAGCTGAATTTATAAGTTTTTTAGTTTGTCTACAGTTTTCATCTACTATTTATATAAAGTAAGGTGCGAGATTTTTGACTGCAGTGAAAAATACATCTTATCTTTCTAACCTATTATAATACTCCTGATGGTGATATTGGAATTTTTCTCCTTTGAAAATACTAGTTAGCCCAGAAAGGCTATTACTCTTAAAATGAGATTTTACGTTAAATCACTATAAAAGTCTGAATTGCCTTCCAAATTGTTGCTACCAAATATTATCACCCTGTGTTACATTTAAAGAAATTAAATAATGAAGAATTTGCATGGATCTATGCATGTTTTTTGGATTATGAAAAAACAACGGTACTTGGAGCCTTCAAATTTTGAATAACATAAGCCTCCACCTGAATATGGACACCTGGAAGCCTGAATTCTGAATTTCTTTTATTGTGTATCTCATATTTTGTAAAACTTTAATAAATTTTTATTTAACAAACTCAATGATTTCAAAACGGCAATGGCAACACTGTACAGGAAAAAAAAACATTTTTATGTCCAGCACACGACTGTCTATTGGAAATTCTAAAGATGTGCCATTTTTTAAATATTTTATTGTGTATTTCAGATTTTGTAAAACTGTAACAAATTTTTTATTAACAAACTGAATGGTTTCAAACCGAGCAGTGGCAACACTGTATGGAAAAAAAAACATTTTTATCTCCAATGCACAAGACTGTCTATCAGAAATTTTAAGCTAGACCGTTTTTAAATATTTTTAGCCAAAATGCTGTCAAAACATGTATATGTAAACGAAAAAATGCCCCTTTAGGCATAATACAAAATCAGAAAACTTTTAGATTTTCTTTTTTTTGACAGTTTTTTTTAAAGTAGTATTTTCAAAATACTTATACATTACTGAAACTGTTAAGGCATTCCATTTAGTTATGTAATTATTTTTAACCAGTTATCTCAGACTTCTTTAGTAGTTAAAAGTAGGTTGATTAAATGTATCCATAGGGAAATTCCTTTTGTCCTTACATTCTCAGGCTTGTGGACACTGTTAAGCATTTTAAACATGTAAATTGAAAGCTATTTAAATATTTCCTCCTGCTAAACATCTATCAAAATATTTTCCATTCATTGAAATCCTAAAGATTGTATATTTTTTGGAACATATATATATATTTTTTTTTTTTTTGAAAAAGGAAGGATTTTTGAGTATATTATCTTCTCATTCTGATCAACACATTTGATCAGTAAGTGCTTTACTTTTTAAAGAAATATATTTCATTAGGTTTATATTCAATCATTCATTTGTTTACTCCATATGAGTAAGCAAAAGCACTTTAATTATCAGTAAAATTCAAATTTAATTATTTAGCCAAAGATTTCCATAAAATATCATTAGCTCAGTTATTCAGAAAGGCCATTATTGTTGGACATATTCAGAAAAACCATTATTTAAAACAACGGATGTTCAATAGTGGGCAAGTATAGCAAAGCTTTTGGATTAGCAGTGCTGGGTTGGTTAATTTAATTAAGGCAAAGACCCTAGGATCTATCTACTAAGTGGCTGGATGTGAACCATTTTAAGGAAAACTCTGACAGTCCTCTCACTTATCAAAAAAAGAACCTAGAACCAAGTACCTGCATTTCACAGCTTTAATGAACCCATCTAATTTGGAATGAAGCATTTTTGAGTGGAACTTATTTATATTGCCATTAGACCTGCAAGAGTTCTATTTCACCATAAGCATAATTAGGTTATTTTGAATTCAACAAAGTATTTGAGTTGTTATCTAAAGTTGCTTTGGTGGAACGCTTTTTAATGGAAAATGGTTCGTATATACATTACACATGCAAACTCCCATACAATCAGCCCATTTGGCAGAATTCGAACCCCGATCAAACTACAGGTGTTCACCGATTTTGGTGTTGGTGAGCATAACACAAAGAAGGTAAATGTATTTTAATGTTGTTTTTATTTCTGACCAATTATTAAAATTCATCCTTACAAGTTGCTCATGAACTGCTGTTTTGTATGATGTAGCTTGATTTTTATAATAATTTTTGGATAATGAAGGAAAATAAAAGTATATTACAGGTATATAGATTTGGAAGGAATCTAAAAGTTTTTACATGTTATTCAAAATAAAGTTCAGTACAAGAGTACAATTTATATACACAAATGTGCTGGAACTGTAAAGATTTGTCTTGCCTCCTTCCTACAATGAATTTTGTGGGCTTGTTATGATATCAGATGAGCGAGATTTCTTGCAACAGCAACAACATATATAATATTTAACTCAATACTAAACATACATATAAAAAAGGAAAACCTGAATTAAATTTTATCATATCTCTACAAATAAAAGTTAACAACATAAGTAAAAAATTATGAACAAGCCAAGAGTGCAAAATACTTTCTGAAAGGGAAATCCTATTCTGTAAAAATATAACTGATGTCTTCGTCCCCCCCAACACTGCTAACCCCTTCTTCAGAATTACTTAAGCTTTTTCTCATTAAAAATTTGTTCAATGTGATTTATTTCTATCTCAATTTTAAAGCATTCCTAAAGCAAGACATGAAACTATGACTGCAAATATTGTGTTACGACAAATCAAGGTGATAGCGTTCCGTGAACTTTTGCGCATCACCCCATTTTATAAAAATTTTGTGGGTCAAATAACTAAGAACATTTTTTGAAGACATTTCCTCTGTATTAACTACATTTTGCACTATCATTTCTTGCCCAGTTGCTTGTTCGTATTTTGAGATACCATTCCAAGACATTTTTCATTTGGAAAATTTGTTCGTGATCCAAGTATATGGTTGTTCACAGTCCAACATGAACAAATTTGTATAACCTAGATATATTATTTTATGTCCTAGTCTACAGAATTGAATGCTGTAGCTCAAATTAAAAGCGACTGAATAATTTTAAGAAAAGGTTAATATTATGACAGAAAAAATATTTTTAAAAGAAGGAACAGCATGTGTTTTTTTAAAGATTTATTTAGAAAAATCATTTCACTATACAGCATTAACAGTGATACAACTTCAAAAATACAACACACATTTTTTTGATTTGATGACTTAATTTTTATAAATAATAAAAGTATTATAAAATTCTGACAAGAAACAAAGTTTTGACAATTTTATGCTACAAAAAGTATGTTACATAAAAAATTGTGAAATAATAAGTATCAAATATTTTTAGTTAAACTGTACACTTTGACGCAACCCTTCTGTCATTTTCTAAATTAATATTCTACATTTAAGTAAATAGCTAGTCATTACTTACTGCAGGCATTTCTCTTTTATATTTGGTACTGATAATCTGTAATTTTCTTTTTAGTATTTGTTATAAAAATAATAAACTTATATAATAATAAATTTGTAAGAGATTTATGCCTAAAGAAAAGAGACGCATGTCTTACTCTCTCAAAATGCATACAGTATTTCTTTAAAATTTTTATTAATCTATGATGAGAATTGCACCTAAATTTTAAAATACATAATTGTTAATTATTAGGAACTTTACATTCAGTGCTTCTCTTCATTCAACTTTACCCTCAATGTTGTGCAAGAGTTTTAAAAAGCTAATTATTTTCTACTTGAAAAGAATGTCTACAAAGCTATTCACCATGAAAAATCATAAATAAATTATATAAAACTGATATGAATGCTTATTAAATTTTATTAACTTTATTACTCCAATGACAGATTCCCATTCTTCAATGCCTCAAAATTACAGAATTCCAATAGGGGAAAAATGAGACTTAATTGCTGAATTTCAAATAAAATTTTTATAAAAGCTTTGGCTAAAAGATTGTAAAATGAGATATGAGGTCTACGTTAAAATCGGATATAAAAATAGAATGAGTTTATTTATTTATTTTTTTTGTCTGTTTGCTTTATAAGAAAATGCCTAACAGTGTATTCACAAAATATTCAACCTTCTTTACACATTAAAGATTTTGTTTCATAATTTATGTGAACTTTATATTCTGATACATATGGAACAAAATTTATTGTAATAAATTTGTGATAATATTCAATTTTACATCTGTATGTAAATAAATAAGTAAAGTATTTGCATATTAAAATTTTTAAAAGAATGTACTGTAATTGCTGCAACAAAATAATGGCATAGAAATCAAAATTTATGAGCATAGTAAAAGTATATACTATTTGTATGAATCTACTAAAATATTACAAAAGATGGGAAAAAACAAATAAAAATAATGTTCTCTTAAAATTAATACATGAAAACATTCTTAAAACTAATGATTTTAAATAAAAGACTTATGCATAAAAATTGATATGACTATGAATGTTTAAAATGACAGATTAATTCCATTAAAAAATATAATTTTTTTATATTTCATAAATTTTAATATTGTAATTTAGTTGCTTATTAAGTAAAAATACATACTAATATATAATAGATTTCTAAATTAAATGGTGAACAAATAAATCATAGTTTATAATAATCTTCAATTACTCATTTCACGTGATGGAATTTTGTTCTAGGAATTATCCTTGAATAAATAACTCAAGGATGCAAAATTAATTAAACAATATGAAAAAAAAATTAAATATTTGTACAGTTTAAAAATAAGTTGATCTACAGACCAGTTTATTCTTATTATAGCAAATTTTTTCAAAACAAAGCTTTATTTTCTCTTGTTTTCTTTCTTGTTGAGAGGTGAGAAAAAAGAAAAATGAACTCTGGTAATTAAAGTGTTCACTTCATAAGTTATTCTAATGAACGAGATCAATTTAGTGATGAAATAAAGTGAAAATGTGGATAATGATAGTGTATTTATGTATTAATTATTCTGTATCAATAATGTAACAAATTTCAATTATTAATATAATATTTGACACTTTAAAATTATTAACAAATTAAATATGAAAAAAAATCTTTTAGTTTACAAGTTCTCTCTCTTTTTTTTTTAAATAATTCCTCTAGATTTAAAAAAAAAAAAAAAAAAACTGAACTAATATTTTTTTGAATAGAAATTGAGAATGAGCAATAAACCAAAGAGGCTGCAATGAGTAAATGAAATTCAGATTTTCAATTAATAGTCTAACTTTCCAACATACATTATGTAGTCAGCTAAGAAATGAATAACTTTGATACAATTCAATACATGAAACAGATTTCAGAAAGGAATAAGGTTTCAGGAGCTTCATGATGGTATTTCATAAAAACTTATGAAATACACAAAGATTAATACTTATATTATTCTTAAGATGCTCTATTAAATTACCAGTATTATGAGATTCTTAAAAGTGCAAAAAAGTCCTTATGCATCTATTAGTTTTATAAAGCAAAGATTTCCATTGTTGATTACAACATACTCAAATAAGAGAATTTACAGTTCATGAGCTCGAAACTAAAGATAATTTAGTAAAATAAGCTAAGAATGTCATACCCTGAATTCCCTTTCCACATACATTCTTGAAGTTAGCATCCTAAGTAACTCTTAACATAAAACTGCATTTTATGCAACAAGCCCTCAGCATAGCATGGTGGTTAACAAAAATTGATTGCTAATCCAAAACCAAGGATGTGGGTTTTACTGCACATGCAAATTGCAAGACTTAATTGTATGTATGTTATCTCTTTGCCTTTCTGTAAGTGTAATTTTAGTTACTTCACATAGTGCACCCTGGGTAATAGGCTTGACAATGAAATGACGAATGATGGGTTCAGCCAGACAAATGCTTTTAACCAGCAAACGTCCATCCATTAATGATGAAAACAAAAAATTAAAGAAAGAAATTTAGTTGTATTTCAGAAATAACTGCTTGTTCTTGAAATTCTTCACTGTTGTTGGACATTATTATTATTCTTTATTGTTTTACCATATCAGATCAAAACTCATTTTGAATTTGATTTTTTTAAAAGACAAATAAAATCACTTCCATTCTAAAGAATGAAACTGAAGCTCATTTCTAAATTGATCAGTTTTTTAAAATGTTGCTCATGTTTCAAATTTTCTGGGCATTCAAACTTGTTTTATTCTTCACTGTTTTGACTTAAATGTTAATACTCAGATCAAGTTAGA
Source organism: Stegodyphus mimosarum (assembly GCA_000611955.2). Lineage (NCBI taxonomy): Eukaryota > Metazoa > Arthropoda > Arachnida > Araneae > Eresidae > Stegodyphus > Stegodyphus mimosarum. Next base: position 141,081 of record KK120119.1, read on the forward strand.
AATAAGCTTAATGCTGAAAACTAGCAAAGTTGTAGAGTCATTAGGTTATATCGATGCAGGAATGTCAAAAATGTGCGATGCCCTCACCAGGATTCGAACTCTAGATCTCCCGAATATGTTGTGAACTTGCTTTCAGTTACATCACGAAGCCATGTGGAAAGGAGGGAGAAAATACCTTATATACTCCCCCTTTTAAAGAGCGACTGGGGATTAAAGGACCCAGTCACCAAATCCTGGTGGTGACAAATTATTGTTCACCACCTTTTAGCTCATGAATTGCTTATAGAGTCATGTCATTAGGTTATATCGATGCAGGAACATGAAAAATGTGCAATTCTCTTGCCGCCGGGATTCGAGCTCCAGACCTTGTGAATACATGTCGTGTGCTTCCAGTTACACCACGAAGGCATACAGAAAGGAAGAAGAAAATATCTTAATAAGTCTAAATATGATTGTAGAGATTTTCCTTCATATGATTTTGATTGTAAATTTGACTCTCTTTAAAAAAATTAACTTATTTTAATATTTTTTAAGCATTTAATGCATTATCTTTTTTATTATACATATTATCAATTATACATACATACATATATATATATATATTAATTAATTAAAATATTATTATTAAATTAAAATTATATATAATTTTCCCATTTATAT
>KK120119.1:141800-172968 GCA_000611955.2 Stegodyphus mimosarum
AGAAAGTAGTAATTTTAGAAGCAAGAGACTTTAATGCATGGGATAATAAATGTGAAAACAGATGGATCAAAAATTAACACTTAAGAAATAAAATAAGAACAGGTATAAAAATTAATAATTTATGTAAATATAAAGAATTTATATTTCATCCATGAATGAAATATCAGATATTCTACAAATTAAACTTATTCTTATGTAGAAAATCATACAGATCAATTTCAATTTTTTCCCAACTTCTGCTACAGAAATTATGCAGCTTAATATGCCATTTGTTAATCAATCCTGAAAGCACTGTACTACTAAAGTTTGACTATATTAACTGCTGATGAATTTAATTTACTGGAAGCCCCTTCATTCTGACCAGTGTTGCCAGAAATTTTTGAGATGAAGTAGCAAGAAAAGAATTGAAAAATCAAAAAAAGGTAGCACGTGACATCCGAGATCACGATTTTGTGATGTCAGAGATTTGTAAGCGCACATGATCTCTGATGTGACCATAAATTCAGTCTCCAAGGGCTGTAATTCAATGATTGGCCATTGCATTATTTAGGTTAATTTTGAAGAAAATCTTAATATCGTATTGCTAATTTTCCACGTTTAAACCAGTATTTATTCTTTTAATTAACTCTCAGTTTAGGTTTTATCTTTTGATTAATTAATTTATATCTGTGTTAGATGATTTTTCATACAGTCTTAAGATAACTATCTGATTTCAAACATAACATTTTGTTTTAGAGAAGTACTGTGCTTTGTTAAATTAATTTTATGTATCCTCAGTTCACATTTATATAGCTTGCAATAAGATTTTGTCTTGTTTGTTTTTATTCTTTTTATCCAGTTCCCAAAACATGGGTATTAGACAAGTATTTTGAAGGGTGCTGCTGAATATTTTCTTATTAGTTATAATTCATATTTGAGTTAATACTGCAGCTATAATCTGACTTAAACATTGGAATTCTACTCATAACTCACCAAGACATTAAATAAAGCAATCAATGAAACACATGTAAATACCAGCTACTAGTATTGAAAACTGAATGCACATGCACTCATGGGCTACAACTGCCAGTTACCAAATTTTATTTAAGCCTAAATAATTTTATTACTTTCTATTATAAATTAATTTTAATGGATGAATTTTAATATATATGAATTTTATGATAAATTTAAAAAAATTAAATAGCAAAAAGTAGCACAACAAAATAATGAAACAGCAGAAAATTTGCATAAATTTCAGTAGCACAAAGTTTGTAGAAGTAGCAAACAGCGTGATCTTGCAACAATCATTCCAACTGTGAATTTTCACCCTCTTAATTATAACTACAGGGAATGGAATTGCATACACATAAACACCATATATAACTAATTATAGTTATTCTTAGGAAATGTATCCAACAAAGAGAAATACTCATAATACTCTTTTCAATTTATAAGTTAGCTTATTAATAGTCCAGCATATGGGATACTGTTGTTGCTAAAACCTAAGCTTACCCATTTATTTATTAAATTATATGATATTTCTCCCACCACCTTAGTGTAATGGTCAGCACACTCTGTGCGTACTCCGAGAGGTCCGAGTCTCTGCGAAGGCATTGCTCATTTTTCAAGTCTCCTGTTTCAAAAAATCTTAATGTCTCTACAGCGGTACCTGAACTAAAAATGTTGATTGATGATGACTCCACCACCAGGATTTGGTGACTGCGTCCCCTAAACCTCAGTCGGCCTTTAAAGTATAAGGTATTTCTCCCACCTTCTTAGCATGCCTTCGTGGTGTAATGGTCAGCACACTCCGCGTGTTCAAGAGGTCTGTGGTTCGAGTCCCAGTGAGGGCATTGCTCGTTTTTCATGACTCCTGCTTCCAAATAAATAACCTAATGACTGTACAAAATATAGCAAGGAAATAAGGGTTATATGCCTAAGGGAAGACACATTTTTTTCTTATGGGGAAAAGTATGTATTTCCATTAAAAGTGTTGGGGGGGGAGAACAGGAAAACAAACCATGCAGCTAGTTCATTTGAAGGTATTTGAAACAAGGTCAAACTACCAATGTTTAATAGTATTGTACATAGCCCACTCGTGAACAATTATAAATCATGATGTAATGAGTTATAAATACATTCTATTAATGAAACAACTTTTTTTCTCCTTGTAATTTTGAATGTCTTCTGACAGATCTGAATACATATTAATGATATATGTTTTTCTGTTGATATATGTTTATGTGAAGTATGTATTTCCTCTGTTCTGTTTTAGACAAGCATAAATACTGTTTACAAAATCAAATTTTACAAGATCCCCTTCTCCCAAATCATAGTTTAGAAGCATACATTTACTATATAGTATTTTAGTAATTTAAACTAAAGGAAAATATAGTGATTATTATTGATAAAAAGGAGGCAATATGATACACAGAAAGATTACTAAAGTTGAACCAATTTTGAAATTTTCTCAAAAAAAAAAAAGAGAGAGGATAATACTGTATATTTTGTATAGAAATCAAAATTCTTGTGCAAATCATTAACTATCTGCAAATTTTATTGATTTCAGCTGGATACATTTCTAAGTTGCTTTTTGCTATTTTATGTGAAGTTGAAAGGCAAATTTATATATATGAGATGTGCAATACAGCATTTTTTAGCAGTCATAACACAATTTCTTTTGAAATGTTTTGACAAATGCAATTAACACATCTGCAACCTCAAGCAAAGTTTGCTACTATGCACCACACTTAACTTCTAAAAACTAATAAAAGTTGTTTTGCAGCTGGGTTATCAGACCTAATCTGTTTCATATAAACTATAAGTAATCTTGTATCAATCTAGAATTCCACATCAATACTAGTGAACAGCTAACAAAACTGGCAATATGTAATTTTGATATACACACACAAAATGCATAAAAATTTTGTAACACAGTCAATGGAAATTTCTGAAAAAATATTATGTATAAATTAATTTCAGTTTTTATGAGAATGAAAGTTGCCTACATCACAGAATATCAAGAGGATATGGGGAAAATATACTATCTACCCCACCCCAAAAAATTCCTCACAAATCCCTGTTGAGGATGTGCATAAAATAAACAGTGAAGCAAAGATGTTATTATCGTCCTGTGTGCCACAAACCACCATTGTGCATGCTTTTAGAAACAAAGAATTTGTTAACTCATGCATTAGATGGCTGACTTTTCTATTTAAAGAATAGTTTTCCTATTTTAGTAACAGTTCGTTACTAAAAATTTAACATGTTTTCCATGACTTACATATTTTGTGTATGCATATAAAATAATAAATAAAATATAAATGAAGTTCATACACCAATATCAAGTTTATTGAAATTTTAAATTTTGTAAATTTGTGTCATAATCAGTTAAAAAGAACACTGTTCCATTTCCTTTTCTCGATAAACTACCCTCTGACAATGATGTGGAACTATCTCATATTTACATTATACATGAGAGAGAAAACATATATTTAGTCAGCCCATTATACATGAGAGAGAAAACATACATTCAGTCAGCCCATTACTGGAATCTGAATCCAGTGTTGAACTACTAGTGTTCAGTGTTTATATCCACTTGTCCTCCGGCAGGCCACATATGCATGCAAACAACAAAATGATGATTATATAATAAGGGGATTTACAAAAATGAAATGAATTTGATTAAATACTTTCAGATGGATTAAAAAATAAACTATTATGAAAGAAAGAATTTTTTTTTCATGAAATATGCATGATTATCAAAGGAAGAATTCCAAGATATGGAAGATATGCTTAGTAGGATTTACTACATATATATATGTATAACTCTAATATGCCCCCTCAAATTTTAATTATGAGTTTTTTTGAGTGAAAAACGCATTAAAGAACAAATTATTTTTACTATAATCATAAAATTCTGCATATTAAAAGTAAACACAGAAGAAATTTTTAGATCACTCTTTTAGCCCAGTTCTCTATATTCACAAACTTATTCACTTCTTTCAGGTGCCGCCCAACTGGTATAGCAGCTAGCATTGCTGACTTGCTGTGCCTAAAGAACATGGTCCAAATCCCGAAGAAGGTATGAATGTTTGTAAATGTATAGTGTCCATGTGGCATAGGGGCACTCAGCAAGCCGAAAAGTCCTCTCGAAAGGTTGGTGGTAGGGGAAGAAGAGTGGGAGATCCTTGGATCTATCCCCCCCGAGGGTGCTTTCCATCAAAATTGGGGGCGGAACTGAACTAAATTGCACTGTCACCTGTAAGGTGCTCAAGGCTGTTGCCAATGACAGGCATAGGAATTTCGTGGGCTTGAGCTGACTATAGGTCAAATAAGTGAAAATCAACAATTAGTCAAAAACAATTCCAAACTCTTCAAAACAAAAAGAAACCAAATATCCGAATTACAACAATTACCAATGAGTCTGAATATCTTTCAGAAATTCCTTAATTAAAAATTAACCAATCTTTAAACAAAAGAAAGTAATAACTTAATGAAAATCTGAGATTTGTAAACGTATTTCTGACAGCTGGCTGCATATTCTAAATGGAAGAACAAAAGGTTAGGTTTATGGAAGGGAAGATGTAAGTTTTTTTTTTTCTTTTTAAACTTGTAGAATGAATAGATGAAAATAAAATACTTATATGTACATAACTGTTAAACATATAAATTAAAAAAAATAAAAACAAAAAAGCCCTAAAGGAAAATGGTATAATATAGAAAACTAAATATAGTAACACTCCTTATCCATTGTATTAACCCTCAGTGACAAAGCTTTTTGGATCTGCTTCTGAACAACTATATTTAAAAAGTATTTATTAGATAAATTTGTATAACTAATTGCTTAATATCTGTTTTCATAAACTTGAATTCATTAAATCAAAATTTAGATCATTAAAGTAATAAGAGAACAAAATATTTTATATGCTAAAATAATATGAATCAAATGACAAAATATCTAAAAGATGTCAATGCCACTCAGGGGGTTCATGCCTTTGCCCTATTCTTTGTAAATTCTGTGAAAACAAAATAGTTCGGACTGCGATGTTCTCAAAAGCTAATAAACGAGTTGCTGGATATGCTGTAATATTATGGAAAACAACCTTGTATACAGAATGAGTTATCTCGTTGCTAGCACAAAGTGAATATTTTTGGCAGGTAATGTATCTTTTCCACATCACATAAGAAATGTTCCATATTTATTTCTTTAAGAAAAGTGTTACCAATGTGAGATAATTTATTCTTGAATTTAATCAAGTGGGTTTCCCTTAACAATTTGAAATTATGCAAGAAGTTTAAAAACCAGTTAAAGTAAGAACTATATATATACACCTTGCATCTTTTTCCGTATTTATTTTTAAAAACCTGTTAAGGCACAAATGTGTCACCCAAATTAATTGAATAATTTGGCTTCTTTTTTTTGCCCACATAAGAGAAATTTATCAACAAAATGCTCTAATACATACAATTATTGCACATTCATTTTTTTGGCTCAATAATTATGATATGCTAAATTCAAATAATATTATTCATTATATATATATATATCACATAAAATTAGAGTAATATTAATTATAAAGTAAGTTTCTTAACCAAGAAACTTAATAAAAATATTCAATTAACTGAAAGCAATTATTTCAAATACGGAATAAAAAATTCAAATAAAGCATCCATTTCTGCATTTTTACTATACATGACTATGACATTTAATATTTTAAATCAGCAACTGCCAGGTACTCCACAGAATAGATTACTAAACATTTGCTAATTTGAAATACTATCAGTCAATTTAAGACTATCACAAGCTGAAAATATTACAGGATAAATAAGCAATGTTGACTTACATAACAATTCTATAAAAAAGCAGTACTCATATAATAATTCTGTGTTGAAATGAGATTTAAAATATGAGTCTAAGCACTTTATAGAATATATTAGCTGAAATTCAGGATTTTCATATATCACATGATTAATCCTTAAATAATTTGTTATTGATCCTGCCACCGAGTTGCTAAAAATCGTCTATAAATCACTGTCACATAAATTGCAAGTAATAGAACAACAAACATGTCATCCAGTAGACCTAAAATGCCAAATACTGCCTCGGGTATTATATCAAGAGGAGAAATAAGATACATAATTGCTGCCACAAAACATAAAAATATACGTAGCCGGAACATGTACATTAAACCTCCAACTGAAAAAAACTCCGAGCTAGCATGGCGCAAAAGTGTAGGTAGATCCCACAAATAGTCCAGCCACTGAAATAAAAGAAAAACACTTCAAGAACTTTGAAATTATGATCAGGAAAACTTGCATATTTAGGAAACCTATTACAATAGACATTACTAGCAAAATTTAAAATCAACTTCAAATAATTTTAGAAGAGCTATTACAATAGTTATTAATATAATAATATAAAATAATATAGTCAACTCTGATTAACTGGAGGTGGAGTAACTGGGGCATATCTAAAAAATTCCAAGTTTGTTAATAGTGATATAATAGAGAAATTATCGGAAAACATGAGCATGAAATACAGCTGTATAAGGAACAAAAAGAAAAATATGTGGGATAACAAAGACAGCCTATAATAATAAAAACAGCAGATAATGACATTGTATTTGGAACTTGTACAATATATAATTTAATTATATATGTTCTGAATTGAAATATATAGATTACAGAAAAGTAGAGAATGGCTATCTTTTTAAGGAAAAGGAACCCTTCGCAGAGAACTTTAAAGAGAAACTGATTCATAATCACATTACACATGAGAAACATTTCCATGCAGCTGATACCTGAACCTGAGTTCAACTAGTGGTATTCAAGATTCTTAACAATATCTTAATAGCATTCTTATTCAAGATTCAATGGCCATTGGTGAGCTTAATATAATTTGTAATGTATAAACATTGTGCAATAATAATAATAATAATAAATAATAATAATAATAAAAAGAGCTTCTTAATTTTTTTTAGCTGTTAAAAAACACACACACACACACAAATTTTACATAACGGTTATGAGTTCGAACTTGATGACATTGCTCAAATTCTCTTGTACATCTCTTGCACTCGGATGCAAAATTTTTAGAATTCGGGAATATCAAATACTGCATCGAGCTGCAAAATGTCTAGTGCTGGTCCTGAATAAGCCTTAACTATGTGTGGGAATTTACTGGGTTTTAATGAAAGTTTCCCACCACCATAAATATCGTCTGTGCAAACAGTTTGCATTGGCATGTTTAATCATATTTTGTCAAATGATTTTTGGCATTTGAAAGAAAGAGACTTGCTTTAGAACATGACATGAAACGGTAAAAAATATTGTTATCATTAAGTACAAGGTGTATGAAATGGAATTATCACGCTACCACATTAGAACCATCATTTACTTCCAGTTCTGTTGCGAAAAGTCAGCTACAGAATGTCACAAAATCATGTTACAACTTTAGGTACTAACGTTGCATCATATGACACTGTTAAAGTTTGATACTGAAAGTTCAATAACAAGGACTATGACATTCAAGACACAGAATGCTCTGACTCACCTACTGATGTTGACGAGGGTCGCCTGCAAGAGCTTGTGAAAGAAGATGAGAATGCAACCACTCGACAGCTTGCTAAGGAGTTAGACATTAGTGCCATGTCCACTAGTCGGGCTATGCAGAACATAAACTTCACATACAACTTCATTCCTTGGGTGCCGCATAAGCTGACTCAAGCAGATAAGGACAGACATGTTCGGGCCTGTACTAACCTGCTCAAATATCAACACAAGGACAAAATTCTGAACTGGATTGTCACTTGTGGATTTACTTTAACAACACAGGCCAATAAGGGGGTTAGTCTGCATCCAGTGATCCCGTCAGCAGCATCGCAAAATGCGATTTGACTAACAAAAAAATCATGCTTTGTATCTGGTGGGATTCCAGTGGTGTTATCCACAAAAAATATCTCAAAAAAGGTAAACAGTAAGGTGTACAGAGAGATGCTCGACAGTAAGGTGTACAGAGAGATGCTCGACAGTAAGGTGTACAGAGAGATGCTTGTCCGTGTTGATGCTGCTACCAAGAAAAAATGTCGAACTGAGTTCTGGTGCAAAAAGGTAATGTTCCATCAAGGTAATGCAAGACCAGATGTGTCTGCATTCACTGGCTGGACTCTGTATGGTCTCGAATGAGATCTTTTGCCACATCCACTATATAGCCCCGACATCGCTCCTTCAGACTTCTAACGTTTTCACACCTGTAGCTACATCTTGCTGGTGCTATATTCCATTCTGCACAGGACGTCTGAAATGAGACTGATCAGTTTCTGAGCTGAAAGCTTTGAAAAACTACCAAAACACTGGCAGAAAATTGTAGATTTGGGTGATGATCACTACATGCACTAAGGGTACAGCTTTCATGTTGTGTTTTTTTTCCCTAACTTTATTAATAATGTTTGTTGGTGAAAAACTTTCATTATAACTAGATATTTATTCAGGATTCAGACAACCCTTTTAAAGGATGTGTGAGAAAATCGCCATTAAGTATAACAAATAATTGCAATAATATAGTTCAGGCTAAACTTCTTCAGTGTGTGATAGACGAAAGGCAAAATTAGCAACATAGCATGTCTTTAGTTGCCAGTCTCATGATATATCGCCAATAGTAATCCAATAGTGGGTGCTAGCTAAGCTTTATGACGATAGCCCTAAATCTGGAGGTTTTCACATATTGCAAGCACAAAATGAAATTTCCTGATTAATGGAATTTATGAAGTACTGGTAATAAATGAAGACTATATAACAGAAGATTTTCCACAGTGATAATGCCCCTGTCATCAATCAACTAATGGACAGCTAAATCTGCCGTATAGTTCTAAAGGCAGAAAATATCCCCACAAATAATGAAGTGAGTGGGTTGGTGAGAATGAAAAAATTCCAACAGACAATTTAGCAGGAATTTTTTATACAGTAACTACAGAACTTAACAATGTTTGTAAGTGAACAAAAATTAAATCTATCTACAGAATTAAAGAGAAAGTATTAGCCCAAAAAATGAAGCAACTTAAATAACTTATATTGAAAGAAATGTTTAATAAAGCAAACAGTATTGAGCCTCTTTTTGTGTGTGTGTAATATTTTATTCCTCAAAGTTATAAATGCTTCATTATTTCATATTTTTAATTTTATATTTTCTATGCACCATCTTACCAGATTTAAACTCATGATCTAATATCCGAAAAAATACCAAATCCCCAAAGTCCTGATGAGTTCAGATCTTGGACTTTGTATACTGTATTAAGATTAAATACAGCATTTTGCTAACATGCATTTGCTCATCCAAAATCAGACATTTCTATGAAAATGCTAACTTTAAGAAAAAAAGATGAGATGTGGATACTACAAAATAATGTTGCAAGAAAATGATGAAGCAAAAGAACCTCCTTTAGTAACATTCCAAAAAAGTAAATCAAACAAACCACAAAAAAGTAAACTGTATCCCTAAAAAAGTAATACTTTGTGTATGGCGAGACTACAAAGAAATTGTATATTATAAATTGTTGCTACCAAATCAGAAAATAAATTTGGAAAATTACTATCCCCAAAATGCCATTTTAATAGTAGGAATCATCGCAAAGCACCCAGAACTAAACAACTGTCGAGGAGCTGTCTTCCATTGTGACAATATTCGTCTCTACATTTCAATACATGTCAAACAAAGACTAATTATATCTCTCACATACTTACCAGACTTTGCCCCCTCTCAGATTTCCATCTTTTCAGGTCCCTTTAAAATTCTCACTTCATTCCTCGATTTCATTTTTTACAGACCATCAAGCATCACCTTGGTAATTTCTTTATGAATAAACCTAATAAATTTTTTAGAAAAGGAATTTCCCAGCTGCCAATGAGATGGCAAAAAGCTATAGAACAAAATAGTGCTTATGTGATTTGATGATTTTTATGTTTTTGTACTGTTTATCATAAAAAAAAAAATTGCAGACCTTTGCAGTTGCCTTAGCTCACCGAAATAGCTATGCTGCAATCTACAGTGCTTCTGGAAAGTACTTATGCAGCCACTCAGATTTGTGACAGTACTCCTCTCATTTGGCTTGTAATCAATGGCAATGTTATATAGATCCAAGATAAGGCAACTAAATGGAGGCTGATTAAACTGTGTTCACCGACTTTGAGCAATTTTCCGATTTTTTTTTTTTTTTTAAATGTGAAAACAAATTGCTTTGTAAATGGGGAGAACATTAAAGAAGGATTTCTTGAAAAAGATATTTTATGATTGATGTTTCTTGCTTTTTAATTTTATTCATTGATGGATCTTTTATGGAATTCTCAGAGCACTGCCATTTTGGAAACAGCTCTTGGCTTTGGCAAAAAAATTAAGTTGCCAACAAATTGCAACACTCTCAAGTGGTGATGCGAATAATCAGAAAGCACCTTTTATCTTTATATTATAATTGACTTTTATTTATATTTAAAAAAATTCTCCTTAATTTATTTTGTTTTCATTTTGCATAATTTGCAACTTAGTCTTAATCCAAGCAATGTTTAGAGAGTTTCAGTTCTTAATTAATTTATTTTCTTACAAGATATGCTTATTAATATTTGTTTTAACTAATAATAACATGCTTTAATTAACTTCTAACAACATGCTGCAACTAATCTATTGTTTTATATGACACCATTATTTTCTGCATATCTTCAAGTCGCCAAATCCTGTTGTACTGTGCATGGAGGTTAGAATAGAATACATGAAGGCTATTCTAACCTCCATAGTACCATATACTATGGTTTTAAACCGATTTTGTTTCATACAAGAATACGTATTTTCTTTAGTTCAACATGCACTGCACACGCGCATGCGAGTCTCTCGATTCTCGAGGTTACTGGAAACCAAAATTGCTGGAAACTTGCTTTGCCTTTCTAAAAGACAATCTGACTGGAGCTGCGAAAATTGGCTATATGCCAGCTGCCTGAATGACGCTGACGTGCGGCAAGAAAGTGATTGCTTCCAACGTCGGCACAAAACTCGCATTTTTGGGGCGGATTGCTGTATGAAATTTCCTGACTTTTCCAGATTTTGACTAAAATATTTAAATTCCCTGACTTTTCCCTGAATTTTTTGATCAATTTTCGAATTCCCTGACCTTTTCCAGTTTTCCAGGTAGTGTGGCAACCCTGTTTCATGCGTACTTATTACTCTATTTACCATGTTCTTGAAATAACGAACTAACAAGTATGCCTGTATCTGCTTTTGACTGAAAAATTCTCAAATGCCCCAAATTTCTCTCATTACATGCACTTTTTATATCAAATAATTTTCATTAAACATATTAATAAAAAAATGTAATTGATGAAAGCATTCATATTAGTTCTAGCTGATACCTGTAACATAAATATTCAAGATTTTCAGAAAAACAATTAAAATGTGATAAAATTTAATATTCAAAATACTTACAGGTCTGGGTTCCCCAGAAAAATGTCGATTATAATCATTTATATCGTATAATATCTGATTCCGTTCATCAGATTCTGATTCAGGAGTTTCCCTAAAGCATTGTAATAGAACTATAACCTATAGGCAGAAAAAATAAACCAAGGTTGATATGATTTATAATATTGATTTTATGTATAAAGAATGCACAAGGTAATTTATTGAACTAACACTTAAGCAAAATAAGCTTCTAAATTTATTCATATTTAATGACCATTCTCTCTTCCCACCACCAGAAACAATAGAAGACCATTACACATTCAAACCTACTCTCAGAGTCAAAACGGCCTCAAATTATCAGCATATCGACTAAATAAGTCTAATAATCTAATTACGATTATGCTTGCAAAATGCATTAATGTTTCATTACTATAAACAATACAGGCCAAATGTAATTGGTACTACTGCTCAATATCAGATTCACTGATAGTCTAATAAAATATCTGCAGTCTTGAAATGGAAAAATTGTTAAAAAAATGAAAAATATATGAAAAAGCACATTTTTACTTTATATATTTTATTTTAACCAAAACATTAAATTATAAAACTTAAAACTAGCTTTTACATAATACATTTTAATTTACGTTTACATTTTTACATAATACAAAAAGAACTAAAACATTCCCCATTGTTGCCATTCGCTTAGAAATACTACTCTTGCTACTACTTGTAAAAATTATGCCTTAAAAAGAACATTCTCCTGTTTCTCTACTTTGAACCATATACTCAAAGCAAAAATATCACAGTCAACATTTCAATCTTAGATGTATAGAGCAATTAGACATTTAATGAAGCAGAAAACACAAAAAATTAGCAATGCCTTTGCCTGGATTTCAACTACAGCCCTCCCAACTGCTAACTAGATGGGCTTCCATGACCTTGCCCAGATTTCAACTCCAGACCTCACAAATGCTATCTGGATGTGCTTCCATGCCCTTACCCAGATTTTAGCTCCAGACCTCCCAAATACTAGCTGGATGTGCTTCCATGCCCTAACCCGGATTTCAGCTCCAGACTTGCCAAATACTAGCTGGATGTGCTTCCATGGCCTTGTTGGATTTCAACTTCAGCCCTCCCAATTGCTAGCTGGATGTACTTGCACGCCCTTGCTCAGATTTCATCTCCAGATCTTCCAACTGCTATCCAATTACATCAAGAAGGCACATGGTAAGGAAGAAATTTTCCTTACATTCTCTCACACTTTAAGTGAGGAGGAGGGAAGCTAATCGCCAAATCCAAGTGGTGACTAAGTATCATCCACTACATTTTAATTGTTAGCATGTTCCCAAGGTTTTAAACATAACTATTTTTCACAGCTACTATCTGATCTATTTTAACAGCTACTATCTGATCAGTTGTAGTATTTACACATATTACAAAAATTTTTCCTGAAAATTTGACTATTTTTTCAAGTTACTAAATTATTGATGGTAATAAGATAAATTTAAAAACCCATCAATTTATAAAACTGAATAGCTACTACAACATACCATGATTACTAAATAGAATGCATTTTTCTAAAGTATTATGAACAACTTCTGCAACTGCTAATGATTCAGTAAACAACAGAGGATGCTTTATGAAAAAAATATGAGACATTTCTGATCCTATAATTGTTTAAAGTTAAAACTCCTTTTAATATTTTCAATGGATCTTTATTACAAGTTATGGATTTACATGCTTCTTCTCCTAGAGGGGAGAGAAAAAAGATTAAGGAAGCATTAAGCTTTCTAAAATTTACTTACCGTCTGGCGGCAAACTGGACAGCGTATGGCACCCATCCAATTTCCATGCCTCCAATATGTGATTAAACATTGTGCTATAAGTTAGAATACTTTTTTAAAAAACAAAATATTAAATTTTAACATAGGAATAAAACTAACTTTATACATTCTCACCTTAGAAATTCTTATAATTACCAATTCATTAAATTGCACAATTTTATTTTTCATCTAACTAGTGCAAAAATAACCACCACCTTGTGGTAAAATTCAAATAAATAGCACAACTTTTATGAGCTCTCCCTTTCTGCGTTACTTATAGGAAGCAAATTAGTTTATAAAAGTGGGATATTAAATAATAATTATATATAAGTAATATATTAAGACCATAAAAAATTAATATTCAGACCATAAAAATAATAATAAGACCATAAAAAATTAATGTCTATACATATCAGGAAGAGACAGCGAAATTCATTAAAGCAGACAATATTAAAATTAGTATTAAAGTCAAATAACTGAAAAGACCCTTAGTCTGCATAAATTTTGAAATAAATTTAGTCTGCATAAGAAAACTGGTAGTTAACAACTGGGCATTTGGAGCCATATGCTGCTAATTACAAATATACAAAAAAATTACGTTTATTAGTAAAAAATTAAATTTTACAAAAAGTGTAGGTTAAATTTAAAAAATTAAGTTTTTTCAAGATAATTTTGTTCATAGCCATGAGTACATTCAATCCGTTACTGAAGTGGCTTTTTCATTTGATAACCAGAAATTAGCTGGCAACTCCCAATATGCTAAATGAACTTGTCTTCTAACCAGACTTTTGTACAGGTTTCACTGTTTCCAGAATACATAAAACATGAAAAAAAGATATACATTTACAAATTAGCTTCAATGAAGGTATATATTTAACATGTTTTGTACATAAGCTATTTTATACCATAGGATTCAAGTGTTTACACACAGTGCAATTTTTTTTCTAATAAAGAACTTCATAGAAAATGAAGCTAAATTCAAACCAAATTGCCTTGTGTTAATTCAGTTTTCTTAAGGGAAAGTGTATGAGGTACTACTATGAAGTTACAGATGTGGAACATAATATTTGACACTTAAATATTTTATTAATTGAACTTGTATTAATTTCTTATAGTTTTACTTCTAAATATTTGTTACATGCTAGTGAATTTCAAGACACTGTTTTGAATATACAGTACAAAGTCTGTAATCTGGACGTCCCTAATCCGGAATGATCTATAATCCAGATCTCAAAGCCACAAACTTTTTTTTTGTATGCTTTATGCATACACATTTGATTTTTTTTCCTTCCATAATAAAACGTGGAGATTTTCGAACGAAATCGGTCGAGATTACAATCTCATTTTCTTCCCTGCCCCTATGGTATGCAGTAACAGGTGCAGTTTCTCCAAATGCATTGTATCAGTTTACTGCAGACAGCTTGTCCTAAGAGGTTTCTTATAGTTTGGTTGCTCGTGACATTTCGTTGTTGATTCTTTTGTGGTACAGTGTGCTTTTAAGCTTTAAACAGCAATAAAAGTGCAGGAAAGCTTTCAACAGCAATAAATGTCCTATAAAAATAACAGAAGTAAACAAAATCTCAGTCGTGATCATAACAAAGCCAGAAAGGTTTGTTGGTCTGACCTTCAGAAAAGTATTATAAAGAACGGGGCCAAAGCCTAATGGAATCTTTGTTAGAAAGTACAAAGGATGCATTCGAAATCTTCACACATATTTTCTGTGTTAATGGACGGGGAGGGGAGGAAATTGCTGTGAAACAGGAAAAGTATTTCGGACGGTACAGTATTTTGAGGATACAGAATAGCGAAGGGTCTGGATTTCAAAGAGATAAGCTAGGCTAAAATTATCTTTACTGATTCAAAGGCATTTCAGTTAATGTTGCAGATTGAGCTGTTCCTTAATCATCTAACCGGATCCGGCTTATTATTTTTTGCAGACTGTTAGAGCAATTTTATAAAAATTAAGCTTGAACTTTTGATTATGTCAAAAAGAGTTTCCGATTCTGGAGCTGCCAAAGGATCTACAAAGCGAAAACATGTTTCGATGTCCATCAAACAAAAAGTGGAATTGCTGCAAAAAATGGATAAAGGCATATCCGTCTCAAAATTATGCGAGGAGTATGGCATTGGAAAGTCAACTGTATATGACATAAGCAAAAAGAACTTTTTCAATTTTTTGTGGATTATGCTGCTGAAAGTTATGCTAAAAGTGACAATCATGACAAAGTGATGATTGAATGGGTCAGACAGCGTCGCACCGAGGACGTTCCATTGACGGGTCCAATGCTAATGGCTCAAGCCAAAATATTTCATGAAGAAATGAACTTAAACACTGAGTGCACATATACAACAAGTTAGTTAACCAAATTTAAAAATCGCCATGGTATAAGACAATTAAAAATTTCAGGTGAAAAAGCTTCAGCTGATACTGAAGCTGCTGAAGAATTTGCAGATGAATTCATTGAACTCATTACTACTGAACAATTATCTAGATGAATGATTGGTTTGAAAATCATTTTATACCCGAGGCTCGGCAGCATTTGAATTCGGTTGTTTTGCCTGATGACTCAAAAATAGTCCGGACTGTTGACAACTGTTCGGCACATACTTCACTTAAAAGTTTTAGTGAAAGATAATGTATCCGTATTATTCTTTCCTCCAAACTGTACGTCAATCATTCAGCTTACGGATATGGGAATAGTGCAAGTTCTGAAATGCAAATATAAAGTAGCATTTTTAAAATGTATGTTAAATTTCTTGAACATGGCAAGACTATTCAAGAATTTTTGAAATATTTATGCATAAAATCTGCTGTGTGGAGCATTGCAAGATCATGGGAGGATGTGTCTCCAGATACGTTAAAAAATGCTTGGCATAATTTATGGCCAGCTACCATATTTCATGGTGAGGATGATGAAGATGATAGCTGCGAATTTGAAGATTTTTGGACATTGTAAACTAAAGGTGAAATTTTCCAGTTATTGGATTATGTAAAGAAATGTGGAGAAGTGGTAATAAATGAAGATGATATAGCAAAAGTTTTTCATTGCGACGGCAATGCCCCAATCATCAATCAATTAACGGCCTGCGAAATCTGTAGTATGATTCTAGATCCAGAAAATACCGCTTCCGATAGTGAAGAAAGTGACAGAGAGGTTATTGAAAACGAAAAAATTTCTATCGACAAGTTAGTCGGTATTTTCAACACTCGGCAATTACAGGACTTGAACAGTGGAACTTTGCAACTGAACAAGAAATTATGTCTGTTTATAGAATTAAAGAGAAAGTATTAGCACAAAAAATTAAGCAACTTAAACAACTTACATTGAAAGAAATGTTTAATAAAGTAAACAAATAAATATTAAGCATTTTTTTTTTTTTTTTTTGTAAAATTTGATACCCTTTAGATCATAATTGCTCTTTATTTCATAAATTACTGTTTCATATTTTTAATTGTATAATTTCTGCATGCCATCTTACCAGATTTAAATTGATGATATATAATCCAGAAAAACCCCTAATCCCGAATCGCCGAAGTTCCGATGAGTCCGGATTACTGACATTGTACTCTAGTATTGGGATATGAGATCACGCAATTGCAGTGACTATCAGATACAAGATTATGAAGTAAATATCATGAAAATCCAACTTATAAGTTATTTTTAATCCCATTTTTTAATCAGCAAAACATTTATTGCACAAATGTAAAATTACAACAACACTTTGAGTAAATATAATATACTTCATTTATTTAAAAAAAATTATTCAATTTATTTTCCAGTAAAACTGAATTGATCAATCGTTTATTTCACATTTTAAATTATAATTTTTTTCAAATAAAATTTATAACTGAGCACCAGCAATAAACAAAGTAAAACTAAAATGTAATGCACATACAAAATGTACAGTCTTTTTGAGGTATGAAATAAAAAAAATTTTATATTTCAATCAAATCTGCAAGATATGTATTCTCAGTTTCTATAGAATATATTCTCTTTTTTAGGTATGGCATAAAAGAATTTCACTATTTTAATCTAATCTGCAAGATATGAGTTAAAATAATATTTTTATTGCATTCTATGATTAGTTTCAATGGACTGCAAACCAAATAATGTTTTTCAGTCAAACACAGTGTAAAAATTGAAACACTGATCTAAATAACAACTGCATGCTCTACTGCTGCTCAGAAATGGCATATGAAGATAGTACTGGGACATTTGGTTTGTTGTATTTCACTATGCCTACTCTCAACTGGAAAGAATCTTATAATTAATCAACCATTTATTTCTTTATTTTAAATTTTATTTTTGAGCTCTGATAAAGCAAAAATATTGCATAACTGAGAAATCAGACAAATATGGAAGCATGGTTATTTATATATGTATACATATATGATTAAAGAAGAATACTCCTATTAAAATTCTTGTATTTCAAATTAAATTAATAAAGCTAATAAACTTACAATTTGATGTTTAAAAAATTCCAATTTACTAATTCGTGATTTTTAAGTAATACTCAAAATTTTTTTAATTTTAAAATGTTTTAGAATTTTTTACGAGTATTAAATAGTAATATATTTTAATATGCTTTTTGCTTAGCTTTCTTCACACTTTTAATTAATTTGGTTTAAATTAAAACTTAATTAGACATCGGGCATTCATATTCACAAACTGTTGTGTGAACACTACATTATGCATGATCTGCCTAAATCAGTACTGTTACTAAAATGAAATTCTGATATGAAGAATAGCAAGATAATTTGCTTTGTGTTTTTTATTTAAAAAAAAGAAAAAAAAATTACCACAGAATAGATGACCACAATTGGTTTCAACAGGATATCGAAGCTCATTGAGACAAACAGGACACTGGAGATCTGGTCCAGTACGATCTGTTGTAGTTACTGCATTAGGATCAATCTGCCTAATTAAGCGCTCTCTCATGCGAGACAGGTGTTGTTCAGGATTGATTACCATTCTATCACTTTGCCTATTAGTTACTCTCCCATTCTGAAATCTGAGAAGGAAAAACAAAAATTGCAAATAAAACAGTAACAGTCATAACATATGTAATAATATTAGCCCTCTAAGTGGCACAACTTTTCTAATCTGCTTATGAAGGCCTGTATTTAAACGGCATTTATTAGCTACATCTGTAAAATTACCTATTTCAGTCTCTGTTTACCATTCATTAAGATTATATTTATATTATTAGAGCAAGCAATGTTGTTAAAAAAAGCAAAACTTTTTAAATTATGAACTAACATGTACCAAGCAATATGTTTCATGACCAGATAAAGGCAGTCATGCCACTCAGGGGTTAATATCAATGGCTTTATTAGTAAAAGAAAATTTAAACAACTTGTATTTAAAATAACCTACCTAAAAACATAGGCTACGAAAACATATTTTAATTATATATATTAATATTTTAACATATTTTAATAAGCCTAGAAAATAATATCCCATGTTTAGAAGTACTATGTTTTAGATAACATTTAGGTACCTCTCACAATAATTTATTAATTTCCTTACGATAAATAACAGAAATTATGATTATCCTTAACATAAAGTACTCCCTTTCAAAGAATTTTTTTTAAACCACTTAATGAAAGACACAGATTAAAGGTCTCTTACATGAATTAAAAGAAATTTGATGAAAACTATTAGATGGAGCACAAACTATAAATGTTTACTTGCCTCGCACGTGAACTTACCTTTTTACGACATGTTTATTTGTTATACCTCTTGCTTGCATGCATCTACCATTATTTGAAATATAATACTGACAATGTTATTTCAAGGTTAATTTTTCAACACATGACATACTTGCCAGAGGTTAAGGTAGATCCAATACAATAGTTAGTTGAGCAATAGGAATGGAATGCATATTTTGAGCAAATTTTGTGCACAAATATTTCTTTGCTGTGTTGAGAGAGTGGAACACGTGCAACAAAAACAAAGTTTGAAAAATGTTTTTTGTGTAATATATTTGAAGCAATGTTTGAAAGAATTATAAGTACCAGACTAAGGTTTTACCTGGAGTCAAACAAGTTTCTAACAGAAGAACAGACTGGCTTCAGAAAAGACATGTCAACTACTAATTCAATTTTGAAGTTGGTTCACAAAGTTAAAACCAGTTTCAATTCATGGAAAAGCTGCTTGGCTATCTTTGCTGATTTCCAGGGAGCCTATGACACAATATGGAAAAGGAGACTTCTAAACAAACTTTACATTTATGGAATTGGCAGAAAAATGTATAACTGGTACAAAAAGTTTTTATCCCAAAGATGGGCGAAGACCAGATGGAACGACCAGGAATCAAATTACAAACAAAGTAAATTAGGTCTACCTCAAGGACCAGTTAGCAACTGCACCCTCTTTAACATTTATATAAATGATTTGGCAATAAATTTAAAAAGCATTAAAGGTGTTAATGTCTCTATGTTCGTACAAGATGTTGTTATTTGGACAGAAGCAAAAAATTCCAGAAAATATGAAGACCAAAGAAAAAAACTTGAAATTATAATGAATAATGCACTTGAATTCCTGCAGACCTCGTCCAAAGAGAATAATATGATTATAAATAAAAGCGAAAGAGTACCAGTTCTTCTCTCTGAAACACATGAATACAGACTTTGAATTAAAAACAGACAACGCTACTCTTCAAAAAAGCACCAGTACCACATATCTAGGTGTAGCGCTGGACAACAAATTAAACTTTACTAATCACATGAATACTGTTATAGAAAAAGTAGAGAACAGATCCTCAATTTTGAAAAGACTGGCCAGTACCAAATGGGGAAGTTCACAGACTACCCTACATAAAACTTATAACACTTATATTAAACCTATTTCAAATATGAAAGTGAGGTGTTAATCTTTACCTCACATGGGAGGATTGACTCTTTGGAAAGAGCCCAAAACAAAGCTCTTCGGATCCTCAGAGTAGTGAAAACTACCGATTACAGCTATGCAAAGTTATACTTCCAACCCACTAATTGCTATTGAAATTAAAAAAAAAAAAAAAAAAGCAATTGGTACATTCATTAAAATGAAAGTATCTGAAAGTATCGCATGGAGCATAGTGAATGAACAAATGCAAACCAAGTATCATGAAGACCCAAATGTCTTCCTTAGAGGCTTGCGAGAAATTATTACAAGAAATAGATGAAAACAAAAAAATGAATTGTAACAAGGTTATGTTTAATCCCCTTGAATATATTGATATCAAATACCAGGAAAGGAAAACATTCCTGATACAATATTAAAAGTAAACAAATTATGTATGTTACATGAACAATACCCTGAACCTGAATGGATTACAGTATATACTGATGGCTCTAAAACAGAAGACAACACTAGGGCTGTAAACTCTTTTCCCAATATACATGTGTGGGACATTTCATGTTGAATTTTGATGCACAGATCCTTGCAATCTCACTAGCTCTGGAAAACCTCACAATAAAGACTGATTGCTTCTCTAAAACACTTATTCTAGCCGATTCCAAAGCATCCATCCAGGCTGTAGATACAGATACCTAGATTATTTCAGAAACAATACAAACCTTGAACTTTTTTTATAAGTACAATAAAAAAATCATTTTTCAATGGATCCTTCACATGTGGAATCGACGATAACAAAAAGGTAGACTCACTAGCCAAGAGAAGAACACTTAAGCCACAGAACAACAAACACTTCCAGCAGGTCACTTAAAAAGAATATTTTTGAGAAATTAATGGATACTCTTAAATCTCTTCCATATAGCATATGCCAAATTTGTAATTTGGGCACCATGAATGCAGAACATCTTCATACATGCCCAAAGCTGGACAAAGAGTCTCAGAAATGTGATGAGGTAGGCAAACTATGCTGGAATGCCAGAACTTTCATGACCTCCTTGTAAAGATTGCATCTCTTGTGTTCCTTTCCTTGTTTAAATTTTTAACTTTTTTACTTTTGTTCCCATGTTAATTTGTTCTGGTTCTTACTTAAATGTTTGTTCCTTTTTTTATTATATATCATTGTTCTTGTGTGACACTTCAGCTGTTTTATATGTTTGAACTGATCTTTTCAATAAAGCCATATGTAACAACAACATATACTCTTAGACAAAAAAAAAAAAAAAAAAAAAGACACACCAATATAAAGCAAATTGGACACAAATTGATATGCATACAGGTTTCGACAGAAAATGCAAAATTTTGTATTTCGGCTCCCAATGAATGAATGGTTGTCGCTACAGCAGATCTGATCTGCGCAACTGGCAGGATATTTAAGAGGAGAAATTACGATTAAATAAATTACATAAATTCTTCACGAATTTCATTCCGTGTACTCTGGTAGACAGTAACTATACCTCGCACACAGGTGCGTGAAAAATATGCGCAGATGTCAGAATTTGAGAGAGGTCGTGTAGTTGGGCTCAAAGAAGCCAGTTGGTCTCATCGGCGAATAGTTCGACATTTGAGCAGGAGCAATGCCACTATTAGACGATGTCGGCAGGAATGGGTTGACCATGGCTGCACACAGCATCAAGAAGGAAGCAGTAGGCCTAGAGAAATGACAGAACGTGAAGACCGAGGAATCGTCAGAGCGGCACTCACAGCCCCAGATGCATCATTATCATCGATTGTACGTGCAACTAGTGCTTCAGTGACTGCAAGGACCATTCATAGATGGCTCACAGAAAGGGGGCTGATATCACGCCGTCCCTTGCGATGACTACCATTGACCTCTGTACAACATCAAGCCCGTTTGCAGTGGTGTTGGGCTCATTTGCACTGGAATGTCACTGAAGTAGAATAGCCTTCACTGATCAGTCCCACTTTGAACTGAGCCCCGATGACCAGCGAAGGCGAGTCGAGACGCCCCGGACAGCTGTGTGACACCAACCTGACTGTCTTCCGGCAGATAGGCTGACAACCATGTGTGATGGTCTGGGGTGCCATTTCGTTTCATAGTAGGACCCCTTTGGTTGTCATTCGTCGCAACCTTACAGCACAGCGGTACGTCAACGAAGTTCTGAGGCCCGTTGTCTTGCCCTTCATGTCACACTACCCTGGGCTTACCTTTCAGAAAGATAATGCTCACCCCCACACTGCACATGTTTCTACTGCTTGCCTTAGTGCTTGTCGAACATTACCTGGGCCAGCAAGGTCGCCGGATCTCTCTTTCCTATTGAGCACGTTTGGAGCATTATGCGCAGGGCCCTCCAACCAGCTCGGGATATTGACGATCTAATGTACCAGTTAGACAGAATTTGGCACGATATTCCTCAGGAGGTTATCCGCAACCTCTATCAATCGATGCCAAGCTGAATAACTGCTTACATAAGGGCCAGAGGTGGACAAACGCGTTACTAACTTTTTAACTTTGTGAAGCTCTCTCACTTCAATAAATCATCCAGTTTTTCTGAAACTGTAATTATTTTTTTTTTCTGTACATGTACATCACTTCTACCGATTTTCGTCCCATTCGGATAACTCCTTCTTGGTGCGTCGTTTTTTTTTTGTCTAAAAGTGTATTTGAAACAGGGCATTGAAATACTACAATTTCACTTGATCAATGCATGATTTTAGTGCATTAGTTTGTAATTATACTTAAATTATACTTCCGGAGTTGCTAAATTTAAAGCATCACATGATATAAATTAAAAATTCAAATTTCTTCTACTTATTCTAACCATCCAAAGTATTCTATGAAACTGATTTTGAATAAAAATTATTTTTTCTCATTTACATTATGCCACATTTTAAATTTTAGCAAATGTTAAAGTTGTAACAATGTAGTAGCATAAAAGAAAAGACTGTGATATCCCAAGCAGTTTAATTCTCTAAATAGCACTTTCTCCCTGTCCTAAATGTGCTAAGAGGTGGTTCATTTTTCTTCAAAAGTCTGAGTACTTGAGTACGATCTGCAGCGGTTCCAAATATAAGGGTGATTTTTATCTTCTGTCAGCATTCCAGAATATTTTTTTACACCATGCTGGGAACAAAGTCTTCTTAACTAAGACTAATGATTTTTTTTTTTTATATCTGCTTAAAAAGAACTATTTAAACAGCATTTTTTTAGTAAATTTGTATAATTAATTATTTAGTCTTTGTTTGTATAAACTTTATCCCTTAAAATAATACTTAAATCATTAAAAAATAAGAAAATATTTTAAGAAATAATGTGATACACATCAAATGATAAAAAATCTCATGACCGATAAAGATAGTCATACTACTCACAGGATTAATAAAAATTTTAAAGAAATGTTATGTTTGAAGCAAAAAGAAAATCATTTTTCAGTACTTAGAGCAATAAAGTCTGTTAATACAGGCAGCTTGACCTGGCTTCAATTCCAGACAAACAATCTGTTTGTACGGCCACTTTTAGGCCGTACAAACCCCATGCATAATGTGGATACAAACCCCATGCATAATGTGGATACAAACCCCATGCATAATGTGGATAGTAGCCAGTTTCCCTTAGAAACTATTCCACAAAAACATCTCTCTCCTTATTACACAGATAATCCTCACATGCTTTGCCATAATCAAATAAAACAAAACAAAACCTAACCATTTTTTTTTAAACTGTTGTTGTTGATTTTCTTCAATGAAACTCCTCTTCCTTTAGTAAATCTTTCAGACTTTTCAATTTTCCAGTTCCAGCTCATTCTCAGTTTTAGAAATTGTAAAATCAGAATCATTCAGTTCCAGTTTGTAGTTCCATCGGTCACACAAATCTATCAGATTGCAGAATTTGATTTGATTCTGTTGGTTGCAGAGTTTTATCGCTTTTATTTTCTGTTTGAATAAAGAATTTTTTACTGACTTTAATTTAATACATTTTACATGGCGCTAAGTTAAAAATCTGTATGCATGGCAGTTACTTTTAGTTTATGAAGATCTGACTTATTTTTCCAATGATTACATTTACTGTTTGAATACATATTTTGATAATATTTGCAGTTTGTTTTCTTAATAAATGAACTGATCTTTTTATTGACAACTGTGAGAAATTCAATGAAAGAATTTAGTTTTAACTCTGCTTCATTTGATAAAAGATTAATTATGTTAAAAGACGTTAAAGCATAATTTTGATACTGTCTTAATGAAAGTGTTATTACCGGCTTAGTAATGAATGTACTTATTAGAAATACTATTACAAAAATTCTCATACTTACACAATAAAAGTTCTCATACATTGTAATAGTTGATGCTTAATTCTTCAATGCATCGTTACTTTCAATATGTTTATAAAATAGTACGGCTTAAATGCGCTTTAGCCCACTGCTTGGCGGCGATTGTTTTTAAATGAGCAATAAACGCGCCAACATGGGTAACTCCGTATATCCACGAACATGGCTGACTGGGTATTTTGAAGCTACGGAAACATGTAGTTTTCGCGCATGCGTATTTCCTATTTTATAAAGAACGGTTTTATTGGTAATGTGAGATGACGTAGCGGTTTATTCGAAATTCTTACGTGTTAATTTAACTAGTTATTTCAGTTGTCGTTGTATTCTTTGAATGCGGTGTTTTTGTGTTGAGTGTTTGCTATTTTCGTACCTTATATTTCGCTAAATACCGAGTCGGTATGGATTTAGCTGTGATGCTGAGAGAGGTGAGTGAATGTACATGTACATTTATTACTTTATTGGAAGTGCAAGTTGCTTAATTTTTATATTTTGTTGCCTTTTATTGAAATAATTTGGCTCAGCTGAAGAACAGAACGCTGGTATCGTTTGCAATTTATTTTATTTTGTTGATTTGTGCACATTGCCTACATTGAGCAATTCGCTGATTTTTTTTTAAGTTAAAACGGAACGCTGTGTACATGCCATTTTCTTGTAATTTATTTTCGTTATTTTAGCTTATTTTGTTGATTTGTGTACGTTGCCTACATTGTGCAATTCGCAGACATTGTGCCATTTTGGTTACGTTTTCGCGGAGCCTGTCGGGAAGGTTATTTAATGGCATAAAATGTGTAAGTATTACAACATAAAATGTAAATAATTAATTTAAATCTAACTGACAAATATTTTAATGATTTGCATATTATTTTATTATCTTTTTGTGGCAAAAGTTTCCATCCTAATTTATGCTTTAGAATTCTATGTTTTGTTTACAATAGGTTTTCGCGGAGTGTGTCGGGAAGGTTGCAATTGCAAAGACGCTTCGCAGAAACACGAAGAATTGGCGATTTTCAAAACATCGCCAAACAGTGGACTAAAGTGCATTTTCACCCTTTTTTCATAACCATGCCCTTTTTATAGGTCTGATGACTAAAACTGTTATGATGATAAGCATTATTTTTGTACTTTCTTTTATTTTGTATATTAACCTAATTTATTCAAAGAATTTCGGTCCAATTTTCCATACTTTAACTAGACAAATTCAGCTTGATAGTCTATGCAATATTTTTTCTCATCAAGCAAAGAAATTGGCCAAAGAGATATTACTATATATATTCTCGGAAATCAGTTTTGGAAAATCAACATATGAGGGCTATCCTCTAAGGCCTGGAAGAGATGCCTTAGTGAAGAACTTTCTACGGAAAATGCTTTATTTAAGTTAGATATGGAAAAGCCATAGAAACATCTATGCAGCCAACCTGTTTATTGAAATTCAAACCAAGATCAAATTACCAGTGTTCACTGTTCTTTCTCACTGGTAGGTGGGCCAATGTTGTAAAATCTGAAAAACTATACATGCACAAATACACAATTCTCTTTCTTTTCCTTGCTTTTATAAAACTTTCTTTTTTATTCTTATTTATGAACAGATTGGCCTAGAAAATAGCCAAACAAATGTTTTTTTATCAGTTCACAAATTTGCTAATGAGTTGAGAAACTGAAAATGCACACATACAGACTTTTGTTTCTTCTCTAACCAGATCAATCCAATTCTTCCAATTACCAATCACTTGATGACTTTTCATGCGCGTGGAGATAATCAGAAAGTACCAGTGAAACTAATAAATGGATTCATGTGAAAAAAGGATATAATTCTACTCTAAATTTATGATGATAATTGGCCCCACCAGGTCTTAAGATTGCTGAATATTGGTAGCTGGACCAAGGCTTGAACCCAGGTGAATGAGCTGGCTACATGGGCATTCATGGTTTTCTCATGTGTAACCTCGATATAAGCCATATTTGGTAAAAGTTTACAATTGGGTGCCCCTTGTTTTTTGGTGATTCTGTTTTGACGCCAAGATCGGTGCCAATAAGACACAATTTCAATATGGCTGCTACACAAAACCAAAACAAGAAGTCAAACAATTTCACAAACTCCCGTGTCCAAGTACACATCGACCTATGTTCACTTAAAAAAAATCAGAGAATTGCACAAACTAGTCATTGCACATTGCCTTGAGTTTGTCCATGTGTACATCAATTTATTTTCAAGAATAAATCAAGAAGCTAAAACCATGTTAAAATTCTCATGATAATCAGAAATGGGGTTTTATCGGCAACACTGAACAAAATTTTCCGCCAATCGAAAGGGCACCCAATTCTACACTAGAGCCCCAAATTTTATTAGAAAGGCATCCCTTTTCTTAGGCAGCTAGGCAATGTCTGCTTTGCAAATAGCTTATGAATATCAATCAACCAATATAAATTCTATCACCTTTATTTTATACATTGTACAGTTTAAATACAAAATTCAGGAACAATTCAAATTCAATAATACAAAATTCAGATTAGTCTGTTCTATGTAAATTTACCAATGAAAGGAAGTTTATTCACAAACTAAAAAGTTCATATCCTTAAACTCATTTTAGAAACTGGATGGATATTTAAAATTTCTCATCAGTTAGGGAGAAATCAGTCATTTTACTTTCTTATTTTTTACGTCATCAGAAGTTTTAAACTAGTTTATGAAACGTCGAGTATTTGATATAATACATTAATTAAATAAGAACGGCATAAAGAATAATAATAATTATGAATTTCAATTACAAGATTAAAAAATTAAGGTATAATCAGCCATCACTAACACATTTTAGAATATATTTATGATATTAATTAAGGTAACTTACATAAGTAACATCCAATAATATATATTGCACATGAAGGAAAATTAGTCAACAACTTAACAGAATTTACATAAAACACACAAGAAAAATTTTATATGGAAACAAGAAGACGATTACATTATACCTTTGATAAACTAAATAAGATCCTAAAGTAACTCCAATGATACCAGATACAGACCACAAGACTTCGTTTCCAATGCCTTCAACTATATAATTATCATTACTGCTCATATCCAAGAATGGAAATAATGGCTACCTCTTCCTTTGTTCAATATGAGTAATAAATTTTATAACATGACATTCCTAGAACAAATCTCTATATAAAAATCTAAATCTATGATAAATAAATGTTAGTCGGAAGAAAATTCATATATCGCTGACACTCACTAATCGAGGAAGTAACAGTTCTTTTTCTGCATTTGAAAGGTAAATATGAACTTGCATCCCTCGCCACATTCTCTTATAGATTTTCATCCATTAATATAAATAAATATTGTTACTTCATACAGAGGTATTTTTCTTATCTGTGTCATCATTTTATGTTGTTCTAGAACCAAGTTTTCAGTAGTATAGTCGAGATCAGGAAGAACAGCCAAAAGGAAATGTCCCAGTTATTCAACCATTACAAAAGACCAGTATACATAAAAGTTACAAATTATAATGAATTTCTTTTTTTTTAATTTACTTCAATCATAAACTCTTTTACATATTAGGAGCATGGGGAAAAATGCAATACTTTTAATCAATAAAAAGCAATTGCGTAGCAACAGTTTTTGCAAACTCGGGTGATTCCGGAGTTTGTTGCCTGCAGCGTGTTGGAAATCAGCCTCACCGCCACTTTATTTGAAGTGAAGTGAAGAAGTGACTTTTAATTCCGAACTGAAACTAATACAGTTTTTGTTTAGCTCCCAGGCTGTGTGCATTAGTCTGTGACGCAGCAGTAATGCTTGTGATCCTATGAAATGTACAACCCTTTTTTTGCTATTAATTAAATGATAGAGCTAGAAGTCCAATTAACTTACAATCGGACTCTCAGGAAGAAATTACTTTTGACAAGGACACAAGCTCAGATGAGGAGCTTCCACGTAAGAGAGGTGATCAGACGGTTAGGCAAAGAAATTTTCGCAACTATGCTAAAAAGATCAGATTAAATAGCCCTGTGCAAACTGCACCGGCTGTTAATACTGAAGAACCAAATGCTAGTGCAGAAGGTAATAATACTTCTGTACAGGATAATGAAAACTCAAACATTGAAATGATTGATGAGAAAAATAACGATCAAACAAATAATGGAAATGGAAATAACATACATGAAAATAAATCCAATAGAATCCCACCTATTACTATTCTTCGGAATAAATTTAAATGGGGAGATATACAAAAATTTATGGAAGAAAGGAACTTAGGAAATTATGGTCAGCTAAATGGCAATAAAATAAAAATTTTCGCTGA
The DNA here is from genome assembly GCA_000611955.2 of Stegodyphus mimosarum. Taxonomy (NCBI): domain Eukaryota; kingdom Metazoa; phylum Arthropoda; class Arachnida; order Araneae; family Eresidae; genus Stegodyphus; species Stegodyphus mimosarum. The sequence goes on from KK120119.1 coordinate 170,529, forward strand.
TTCTGCGGACAGTTACCGTGGTATCATAAAACTTCTAAAAGAATTGGACATTGAACACCAATCGTATTCTCTGCCTCAAGACAAAAAACTGAAAATAGTGATTAGAGGACTAGCAGATGATACTGATTTGGATTACATAAAAGAAGAATTAGTAAATTTAGAATTTGATGTTGAGGACCTAAAACAAATGTCCAGAAGAAGAAATGGAGAAGTAACACAGCTTCCGCTGTTTTTAGTTACTCTTCCTAAAACGGAAAAATCTCGAACTATCTATTCTGTTAGATACTTATGCGGAATGAGAATTAAAATAAAAGAATACTTAGGAAGACAAGGACCCCTGCAGTGTTTCCGCTGCCAGGGGTTCAATCATACCCAAGCTGGGTGTCACTATAAACCTCGCTGCGTTAGGTGTGGTGATGAACATGAATCGAGAGATTGCCCTCATAAAAATAAGGAGGATATTCCACTTTGTTGTGCGAACTGTGGAAAAGATCATACTAGCAGTTTCAAGGGTTGTGAAAAGTACCCTAAGAAAAAAGTGGAGCAGACAAAAACCTATTCAAATCGGGTCATTGAAAATAAAAGTTATGCTCAAGCCCTTTCTACAGGACTTTACTCTGATCTGAAGCAAAAAAGGTGTTCTCAGACCTGGCTGAATTAGTATCTGTCATGAAGACAACTGGTTTTCAAATATCCGAACAAATGAGAAAGGTTGCAAAAATCAGTAAGGAAAATTTCACAAAAAACATAACAGATAATGGGTCCTCAAATTAATACAAAAGTGGCTATAAAATTAGTGACGTGGAATGCTCATAGCATTATACATAAGTTAAACGAATTTCAATTTTTTCTCCATACAAATGATATTGATATTGCCCTTCTGACGGAAACGCATGCAAATCCATGTGATCGTATTAGTATTTCTAATTACAGAAGTTATAGATGCGACAGACTTTCGCACCGTGGTGGCGGTGTAGCAATTTTAGTCAAAAGCTCACTTCAGTCATGTTTCATAAGCGATGACCGAAGAAATGGACATGAAGTAGTGACAGTTTCTGTTTTATTACCTGATTATGGTGTAACTTATTTTACAGCAATGTATAATCCACCTCATAGATATCTTAAAACAAAAATTCTTGAAGAACTACTTCCCTTAGATAAACCTGTAATTCTAGCAGGTGACCTTAACGCAAAGAGCAGAGACTGGGGGTGCCGGTACTCTAATAGAAATGGAGCTACATTATCGAGATTTATTGTAAACTATCCAATTTACTTGTATGCTCCAAAAGAGTATACTTATTTGCCAAATAACCCAGGCAGAGGAGACATTCTTGACATTGTGCTATCCACTACGGACATTCCTATGTGTGTTGAAGTTTTACAAGATCTCACTTCAGATCATGTACCAGTGATTATTACTTTAGGTACAACTCAAGTTATTGATAACAAAATGAAAAAGCACACGGATTGGGGCTTGTTCAATTACTTACTCACAGAGAATGAACAAGATATCATTACTATACATGACACAAGAGATTGAAATAGCTGTGACTAATCTTACCTCAGATATAAGGCAAGCTTATCAAAATTCGACCAAAAGTATTCCTGCACATCAGTATGCTGGTTTACTGCCCAAATTTATCCGGGAAAAAATTAAACTTAGAAATAAGTTAAGAAAAAGATGGAATCGAACTTGGGACCCACGCACCAAGGTTGAATTAAATAAAATGAACAGGGAAATTAAATCTGATATTGATAATTTTAAACGTGAAAATTGGGAAGAGAAAATCATGTCTTTTAACAATTCCAATGATGGATTCCGGTCATTTGCTAAAAAACTTAAATCAAAGAAAACTGTCAATAAACCTATCTATTCAAGCAACAATGTTATTGCACTTACAGACAAAGACAAAGCAGAAGAAGTACTTGCTGAACATTTGTCACAGCAATTTAAACCACACGAAGAACCATGTGACTATAATTTTGTTTATGACGTAAGGCATTATGTTAAAAATTGGATTACTGCACAACAGGATACTCATGGACTTGAACATACAAATTTGGAAGAAATCATGGACATTATAAAGAGACTCCGCATTCGGAAAGCGGCAGGATTTGATGAAATTAATAACCTAACTATAAAATATTTACCTGTAAATATTATTTTGAGATATATTGAAATTTTGAACAAATGTCTGGATCATGCATATTTTCCTTCTTTATGGAAAAAGGCCAAAGTAATATTACTCCCTAAGCCGGGAAAAGATAGTACGCGACCAGATGGTTTCAGACCAATAAGTTTGTTGCCAGGACTTGGTAAAATCTTAGAAAAACTTATATTAAAAAGGATGGAACCTTATCTCAAAATTTTACCACCTGAACAATTTGGTTTTCGTGCAGGACTTTCAACTACAAAACAATTGGTTCGTCTTGTAGAATA